>CAUYPO010061686.1:0-22680 GCA_963574435.1 Cheirogaleus major
CAACCTCAAACTCCTGGGCTCGAGCAATCCTCCTGCCTCAGCCTCCTGAGTAGCTGGGACTACAGGCATGCGCCACCATCCCCAGCTAATTTTTTCTATATATTTTTAGTTGGCCAATTAATTGCTTTCTATTTATAGTAGAGACGAGGTCTCGCTCTTGCTCAGGCTGGTTTCGAACTCCTGATCTTGAGCGATCCGCCCGCCTCGGCCTCCCAGAGAGCTAGGATTACAGGCGTGAGCCACCACGCCCAGCCTCTTATTATTCTTGAGTTGTCTAAAATATGATGTACATATATAGCTTGTAAGGAATTCTAAGGCAAAGGAAAAAAATTATAAAAATACCTGTTATCTAGAATTCCAGAAGGGTATTTGGGGATCCAGTTGTTTTCAAATATTTTTCTTGGCTGGGTGCAGTGGCTCACACCTGAAATCCCAGCACTTTGGGGGGCCAAGGTGGGAGGATCACTTGAGGCCCGGAGTTCAAGAACCTATCTCTACAAAAATTTAAAAAATAAAATAGCTGGGTGTGTTGGCGTGTACCTGTACTCCTAGCTACTTGGGAGGCTGAGGCAGGAGGAACGCTTGAGCCCAGAAATTTGAGGCTGCAGTGAGCCATGATCACGCCACTGCACTCTAGCCTGGGAGATCAGAGTAAGATGGTCTCAAAAAAAGAAACAAAAAAAAGGGAGTCTTTTTCTTTTTTAACCAGTGGAATTTGTTTTTGTAACAGACTCTCTCACATTCTTACATGGGATGTTAACATATAAAACACACGAAAGCTGCCTCGGTGGGAGAGGGAACTGAGGATCTCAGTTCTACCTGGCCCTCTAAGGGCACCAAAAATCACTGATCTATCCCAAGCTGTTAATATTGCTCAAATGAGAAAACTCAGCTGCAGAAAGGTTGACTGGTTGGCCTCAAAACACAAAACTGGTTACAAAGAGAACTCGGGACTAGAATCATGGTCTTTGATTCTCAATCCAGTATTTATTTCAAATAAACTTTCTTTGCTTCACTGTTTTATCACTGGAGTTCAGCACAAAATCTGGCACAAAATAGGGACTTGATAAACACTTGTTGAAAGAATACCTTATACTCACTCCGTCAAGATCAAATAGAGACCATCCCTTATAATACATATTAGAAATTTTACAAAATAAGTCTATGGCCATACCACCCTGAATACGCCTGATCTCATTTGATCTCAGAAGCTAAGCAGGGTCAGGCCTGGTTAGTACTTGAATGGGAGAAAACTTACAAAATAAGTGAAATAATATAAGCTATTTTAAATAAAATTTTAATTGAAATAAAGTAATTAATTTAATTTAAATAAAAGTTTAAGATAATGGTTGGCCTTAAAATACGTTTTAGCACTTGGAAAAGCAATGCGAATTTGTTTTTATTTGAGAAGTATAGTTTGAGTTCAACCTTGTTCTATGCTGAACTGAAAGGATCAAGGAGCTGCTGTCCCCTCTTCCTAGACACTCCTCCCCAGTCTTCACATGACTGTCTCCTTCTTGTCTTGCACCCTTCAGGCTTTAGCTAAATGTCACCTTGTTTGAGACATTTCCTGGCTCTTCTATCTAAAATAGTCCCTTCTCCCCAGTCAGCTACAATTTATCACATAACCCCAACCCATTTCGTCCAAAGCATTTATTGCAATTGGTGTCGTGTTTATTTACTTGTTTAGATGCTGAAATTTACAGGTTCTGCCTCCTTTGGGGCATGGGTTCAGGACCAAGCACAGTGGCAAGCCTATTACTAGGGCTCAATGAGTATTTCTTACTTAATGAATGAATAATCAAACATGCATAGTGCCCAAGGCACACAGCTGCCCATGATGAGCTTAGAATTAAATAGGAATTTGAATACAGGTTGTGATTGGAATGGTGGATAGAGGGCTTCTCCAGGCCTGGGGAGGCAGCCTGGAGGAACAGAAGACTTTCCTATCAGTCCCTTACATGAGTGTTCCAGCCCACTTCTTGCCATAGGTGGGACCTCACCTCACTTTACTCAGCTGTAAATGAGAACAATAACATTAACTTTGATGTCCATTAATAAAAGTCCCTTTTCTCCATGCATGCCATAAGGCTCACAGGAGGCGAGCTGACCTTATGGGAGAGCCCCATTGTGTATGTTTGGGGCATGGGAGGTAGGGGCTGTGATGACTCCTCTTGAGTCAATGAGTAAGTATAGTTTTGTTTTTTTTTTTTGTCAGAGTCTCACTGTTGCCCGGGCTAGAGTGCCATGGCATCAGCCTAGCTCACAGCAACCTCAAACTCCTGGGCTCAAGCAATCCTACTGCCTCAGCCTCCTGAGTAGCTGGGACTACAGGCATGCACCACCATGTCTGGCTATTTTTTTGTATATATTTTTATTTGGCCAATTAATTTCTTTCTATTTTTTAGTAGAGATGGGGGTCTTGCTCTTGCTCAGGCTGGTTTCGAACTCCTGATCTTGAGCGATCCTCCTGCCTCGGCCTCCCAGAGTGTTAGGATTACAGGCGTGAGCCACCGCGCCCGGCCAGTATAGTTTTATTAAATGATTGAGAACCAACTGGGAGTGATGGGAAGTTGGTTAAAGAGGGTCCACCAGAGGTCTATCTGCATGAAAAACCCAAGAGACTCAGGAAAACTCTTATTCTAAGGAATTACTAAGTTAGGGAAGGAGAAAGCCAATTTTGAGTGTTGCATGTTGTTTATCACCCAGCTTTAAAGAATTGATGCATCATGTCAAAACCAAGAACTGAACAAATTGCTTCGACATAAAAGTTTTCTTGAGACATGGTGGGGAAAGGATTGCCCAGCTCCCTGTGTAATGGGGTGATAGCATAGCTGGAACCTCCCTGTGTGATGGCACATCAGGGGGTGTACCTGAATATCTCCCCATTACCACAGGGAGGCTGAGAGGACATATATGTGGGCTTTGCAGGGGGTTTAGGAGTCTTACAGTTGCATGGAGAAGACAGAGCCTGAGAAATGCTGCTTATTATTGTTAATGAATTTCTTCTATCTTTTCAGTTCACTTTTCCCCCCTGTGTCTCCCCAGTGGACTATTTTGCAGCTGTTGAAAGGAATGAGGTAAATCTACCTATATTGATACAAAATACTTGTCAAGATATATTATTGTTAAGTGTAAAAAGATAACAAAAAAACAATGTAAATATTGTGCTACCATTTATAGTAAAGTAAATATACATATATGTGTTTATGCATAGAATACATTTGGAAGGAAACACACTGGGTATGCAAGTCAGGGTAGAAGAGAGACTTCGTTCTTTATCCTTTTGTACTGTTTGAATTTCTTTTTTAAACGATGCATTGCCAAAATAAAATTCAAATTGACAATGACAGGTAAATTAGTCTGAGTTTCTTACAGTATCGATTATGTACTTACCCATTCCAAATAAAAGGAAAAGAAGAACACAGCATTTAGAAAATAATTTGCACATATTTTCAGTTTTCATACATATGTGTATGTTATTATTTTATAAGGAAATTTCTTATTTTGGTAGGCCAGTTTCTTTCCTGGAAGCAGAGCACACCAATAGTGCTTAGGAGGCTTAGAAGGTCCAATTCTAATGTCAAACTGCTTGGAATCCAATTTTAGTTCTGTGGCTTCCTAGCTATATACCTTGGGCAAATTGCTTAACTTATCTAAGCTTCAATTTCATTGTCTTCAAAATATGGGAGAATAATATTGTTTACTTTATAGGGTTGTTTGTAGAGATTTAATGAAGTGCAGTAATCCCCCCTTATCCATGGTTTTGCTTTCCTTGGTTTTAGTTACCCAAGGTCAACTGTGGTCAGAAAATAGGTGAACACAGTACAGTAAGATACTCAGAGAGAGAGAGAGACTACATACACGTAACTTTTATTATAGTATATTGTTATGGTCACTCTATTTTATTATTAATCATTATTGTTAATCTCTTACGGTACCTAATTTATAAATTAAACTTTATCATAAGTATGTATTTATGTACAGGAAAAAACATTATATATAGGGTTCATGGTACCGTTTGCGGTCTCAGGCATCCACGGGGGGTCTTGGAACATATCCCCTGTGCCTAAGGTGAGATTACTATAACGCAGTTGAAGCAATCAGCACACTGAGCCAAAGTGACTGATAAATGTTAGAAGGAAGTACACGTGATGGACATGCGATGTACACATGGTGAGGATTTGTGGGATAAAGTAAACATTATCCTTTCTGAAAGATGTGGCCATCCGGTGACCGATCTAGATAATAAAACACATTTAGAGAGGTTCTATTGGTTTGATTAACAGTCTTGTAATTTCCAGTCACTGGCTGAAGCTTCAGTCTCTCAGGGGTGGCAGGTCCTGAGAGGAGCAGGATGTGGACAGGTGAGCATCAGGTGGCCGGGCTTCCCAGAGCTCTGGAAGAGACTTTGTCACCTCCTTCATCTGCAGTGCTTGTGTTTCTCAATGCTCTTACTAGTCTTAGTTTTCCCATGTCCTGCTTCACAAGATGGGAAGAACCACGGACTGAAGAAGATTTCAAAGCTGGTTCTGTATCTAATGAGCAGGGTGACCTCAAGGCCACAGTATCCCTAACTGTAAAACAAGAAGACTAGAACAGATGACCTCCAAGGTTATTCTGGCTCGAAGAATTCTACAAAAATGCCACGCCAGCTTCAGCCCTTCTGGTCTCTACCAATTCTAAATTCTGTGTCACTCCATTCCCACGAACTCAGATTAGGAGGTGACAGTGAGCTTTGCAAAATAAGAACTAAAGATAACCTCTTCCCATAAATATTTTATCAGAAGCTAGAGTACTATATAAAGTACGGATAATTAAAAGTTAGTATGAATGTCTCAGTCTTCTGAGAATTTTTACTTTACTTAGTTTGTGAAGTTTCTACCAGAGGTGTATATACTAAATTAAGAACAGAAATTCTTTAGAGTTTAAAGAAAACAAACTGTTTTAAATGACTAAAACCTACTAAGAATAAGATTCATCATGCTTTATAGCCCCTATTTAAGTGATACATTACTTTTACTAGGTGTACTCATTTAGCTTATATTTTCCAGAAATGTTATACCTTATTTATTTATTTATTTTTTCATTTTTATCCACTGCCAAGAGTTGTAAGAAATGTTATACAACATGCACAATAATGATTAAAATGTTTTACATTTGTGAGCTAGTGCTTTACAGTTTACCAAGAGTTTTCCCAGTAAATTTCAACTTTAATAACTTACAACTAAAACATCTAGCTCATCAAGAATTTGATAATATACAATATAGTTCTTTTCTCTTGTCAAAAATGATAAATTGATATTTGGGTTAAAGTTTATTTTGTAAAACAAATGTTGCAAGTTGGTTAGAAAAATAACTGTTCAATAGAAATGCAAAATAGGGTGGTATGGTCTGAAATCCTTCTGACTTTTTTCCCACAATAGTGAGTTAGGCAATATTCAAAGAACTTCCTTATTTTAACTTTAAAATTTAAAATGACTTCTCTATATAGATAATAAAGATTCTTTGTTTTTCATCAGGCAGGGAGTTCCCTTCATGATTTGATATGCAACATGGTATTTCGTGTAAAGCAGGTTGTTTGTCCAGGCTATTAAAATCATGCTATAATATGAAATCATACTCTATAGACCAATCTTTTATTCACTATAATGCCAAGTTTTCATGCATAATATATTACGTCTATTTGATTTTGAAAAGTGGGACAAAAACAGCAGTAGCAAATTTCATTGTTTCAGAAACCGAAGAGAGAAATTTGAATGTTAATATAAACGCATTTTAGATATTTTTAATATCATTGACTTTTGAATAGATCAAATTGTTGTTTAGATTGGACTGCCTTGTTTAAGTAGACTAGGGAAATTCCACATTGGCTTTTTCCTCCATGTTCTGAAAAATAATGATATAGAACACTAAAACGTTTGTTATCTCTCTGGAGCACTAATGCTGTAGTGAGCCATTCATTTATTCATTCATTCAACAATGATTTGTTGAGTACTCAAAATATGTCAGGCATTGTGCTGAGCCTCACAGGAAATAAAAAAGCACATAAGTGGGCACTTGTATACACACAATGATGAGCGATAATGGTTGTAGATGATGAGTATAAAATTCCAGGCGCCAACAAGAGATATTATAATAGAATAAAGAAAGATATGTGTTGGGGGTGTTGGTTGGGGAACTAGAGTAGTCAGGGAAGTCTTTGCCCAGGGGAAATAGCTTGAAAAGATGAGCTGGATTCATATAGAGGGAAATAAAGGGAGAAAGCTCCTCAGAGAAGAGAAGCAGTGTACTGAACTCCATCACATCAGTCATGAAGACAACAATAAATATATCATAGAGCATAGAACTTCATAATTACTCAAAGGGTTGTCTTAGTCTGCTTTGTGTTGCTGAAAACAGAATACATGAAACTGGATAATTTATAAAGAAAAAAGAATTTATTTCTTACAGTTAAGGAGGCTGACAAGTCCAAGGTTGAGGGGCACATCTGGTGAAGGCCTTCTTGCTCTTGGGGACTCTGCAGAGTCCTGGGACAATGCAGAATGTCGCATGGCAAGGGGGCTGACCACACCAGCTCAGGTGGCTCTTCCTCTTCTTTTAAAGCCGCCGGTCCCACTCCCATTCCCATTAATTCATTAACCCACTAATCCACGAATGGATGAATCCATTCATGAAAGCAGAGTCCTCATGACCTAAACACCTCTTAAGGGTCCCACCTCTCACTACTGCCACACTGGGGATTAAATTTCAGCATGAGTTTTGGAGGGAACGAATTTTTTTGTTTGTTTTTATTTTTATTTTTTGTTTTTTTGAGACAGAGTCTGGCTCTGTTGCCCCTGCTAGAGTGCAGTGGCCTCATCATAGCTTACTGCAGCCTCCAACTCCCGGGCTTAAGTGATCCTCCTGCTTCAGCCTCCTGAGTAGCTGGGAATATAGGTGCATACTACCACACCTGGCTAATTTTTCTATTTTTTGTAGAGTCAGGGGTCTTGCTATGTTGCACAGGCTGGTCTTGAACTCCTGGCCTCAGGTGATCCTCCTGCCTTGCCTCCCAAAGTGCTAGGATTATAGGCATGAGCCACATCGCCCAGCCTGGAGGGAACAAATTTGAAACTATAGCATTCTACCCCTAGCTCCCCAAAACTCATGTCCTTTTCACATACAAATACATTCATTCTAACTCATAGTCCCAAAGTCTTAAATCATTGCAGCATCAGTTCATAAACCCAAAGTCTTATTTGAAATCAAAACAAGTTATCTACTTCCAAGATACAACAGCTTGGACAATAGGCATTTTCATTTGTAAAGAGAGAAATCAGCCAAAAGAAAGAGGTAATGGGCCCTGAGCAAGTCAAAACTCAGCAGGGCAGACATTAAATCTTAAAGCTGGAGAATCATCTCCTTTGACTCCATGTGCCATTTCCTGAACACACTGTGGTGGGGGTTGTGCCCCGATGCCTCAGGAAGCCCCAACCCTATGGCTTTGCTGGGTACAGTCCACGTGGATGCTTATATGCATTGGAGTCCAGTGCCTGAAGTTCTCCCAGGTGGGTGTTGCATGTTGCTGGTGACTCCACAGTTCCACGGTTCCCAGGGGTGGTCCCATTCCCATGGCTCCAGCAGGCATTGGCCTGGTGGAGATTCTCTGGCAATTCCGACCCCACATTTTCACTGGGCATTGCTCTAGTGGAGGCTCTCTGTGGTGGCTCTGCCCTAGTAACATGTCTGCCTGAGCCCTCAGGCTCTCAGCAACATCCTGTGAAATCTGGGTGGAGGCTGCCATGCCTTGGCAGCTCTTACTTTCTGCAATCCTGCAGAATTAGCCCCACGTGGATACAGCCAAGGCCTACGGCTTGCATCTTCCTGAGGCATGTCGATCAGCAGCTGGGGCTGTTTGAGCCGTAGCTGGGGCAGCTGAGAAACCCTACAAAAGAATTCAGAGAGCAGAATCCCGATGTGGTGGCTGTGGGCAGCAAGCCAGTGGAGAGTGCCCCAGGTCTGTCCCCTGAAACCATTCTGCCTGCTTAGGCCTCTGGGCCAGTGATGGGAGGAGCAGCCTCAAAGATCTCTGAAATTCCTGCAGGGTCTTCCTTCCATCTCTTAAGGATGTGGTCTGATCTGGTCCTTTCTCTTTGTACTAATCTCCTCAGCAAAATGTCACCAAACCCTTGGTTTCCTCTCCTGAACATGCTTTTTCACTGGCTGAGAGTTTTCCAAATCTTTTTGCTCTGGTTCCCTTTTAATTATAAATTCTCTCCTTAAATTATTCGTTTGCTGTGAAATCTCAGTGTAAGTGGCCAAAAGTAACCATGCAGCTCCTTCTGTATTTTGTTTACAAATTTCTTCTGCAATATACCCTTGTTCATCACTTTCAAATTCTTCCTTCCACAAAGCCTTCAGGCATGGATATAGTTCAGGCCTTTACTCCAGATTCCGATATCTTATTCTTCACTTCCATCTGAGACTTCATCAGAATGGACTTTACAGTCTATACTTCTATCAGCATTCTGGTCACAACTACTTAACCAATCTCTAAGGAGTTCCAGACTTTCACTAGTCTTCTTGTCTTCTAAGCCTTCACCAGAATCAAGGCTTTTTCTAGCCTGCTCCTCCAAATTCTTCCAGCCACTGTCCATTACCCAGTTCCAAAGCTGCTACCACATTTTCAGATATTCATTATCAGCAATACTCTACTTCTTGGTACCAATTTTCTATCTTAGTCTGTTTTCCATTGCTTATAACAGAATACCTGAAACTGAATAATTTACATAGAAAAATAATTTATTTCTAATAGAGGCTGAGAAGTCCAAAGTTGGGGGGGGGCTACATCTGATAAGGGTCTGCTTATTGCTGGGGACTTTCTGCAGAGTCCTGAGATGGTGCAGGGCATCACATTGCAAGGGGGCTGAGCATGCCAGCTCTCCTCTCTCTTCCTCTTTTTATAAAGCCACCAGTCCCACTCCCATGAAACCCATTAATTCATTAATCTACTAATCCATTAATGGATTAATCATTCATGAGGGCAGAGCACCTCATGACCCAACCACCTCTTAGTGCTCCCACCTCTCTATATTGCCACATTGGGGATTCAATTTAAATATGAGTTTTGGAGGGGACAAATATTCAAACCATAGCAAAGGTAGTCTGCAGATCAACAGCATTAGCATCTCCTGGGAGCTTGTAGAAATGCAGATTCAGAATCTGATTATGCATGTTCAAGGTTTATGGGTGCTTAGAATATACATTAAAATCTGAGAAATTCCACTCTAGACCAGTCCTCACTCTAGAATCAAAATCTGGAGTCCTGGAAACAATGAGTCACCACACCCCCGCAACCCCAATTCCACAATGTTTGTCTAAACTGGAGAGAGGTCATTAGTTGAATCTGACTATGGAGTATTTTAATGCTAAGAAGCCCAGGCTTCATCCTTCATTAATTCAACAAACATTTACTGAACTCCAATGTGGTGATTTGGGGATACAGAAAAGAATAAGAAAGGCCTTGCCCCTAAGAAGCTTAGTCTTCTGAAATAGTAAGTTAACTGCTATGGTTTGAATGTTTCCACCAAAACTTATGTTTAAATGTAATTGCCATTGTAATAGTATTAAGAGGTGGGGTAATTAGGACATGGGGACTCTGCCATCGTGAATGGATTAATGCCACTGTCTTGGGAGTGGGGAGTGGGGTAGCTATTGAGGGAGTGAGCTTCTGATAAAAAGATGAGTTGAGCCGATTTCCCCTCTTGGTTTCAAGAGCTTGCTTGCCCTTCTGCCACGTTATGCTGCAGCACAAGAGCCCTCACCAGATGCCAGTGCCATGCTCTTGGACTTTCCAGCCTCCAGAACTGTGAGAAATTAATTTCTTTTCTTTATAAATTACCTGGCCTGTGGTATTCTGGTATAGCAGCAGAAAACTAAGACAGCAACCAAACACTTATAAACATCTTTGTGCATTAAGTTTTAAAGGTTTATAGTTGGGAAATTAACATGATTTATTCAGTAAACATCTATTGAGAACCTAGTATAAGCCAGACTTCATTAGATGCAAAAGGGTGGTGTTCAGAGGTATTTGAGGGTGGGGAGAAATGGAGATGGATCAGTGGTTGCTGTTCAAGAGTAAAAGATAAAGGATGAATGAATAGGTTTGGCCACTGTGGGGCCAAAGAAAAGCCCTCTGCAGTAACCCAGAGATGGTAAGGAGAGGTAGAATTTAGATCACTGAGCAGAGAAACAAGGAAATCAGAAGAGCAAACCAGATTTTTTTGGAATTTTGTTTTACTTTTTATTTATCAAAAAGATATGTTTGGTTTTAGACATGTGGAGTTTGAGCAAATATCCATAAAGAACTCTCTAGTAAGTAGTTGAAGACTGAGAACAGGAATTTGAGAGAAAAGCGGGCTGAAGAAATGGTTGATCAGGTGTTTTTCTTCGTAACAATCCATTTTTAATCACTGGGAAGTCAATAGGACTGATCGTGCAGCTCGAAGTTGTTGGTCGGTTACTTACTTTTTTTTTTTTTTTTTGCTTTTAAGTAAAGCTCCAACATCTTTGTGTTCTCAGCTACAAGTAATACAAGTTGGCTCAGTTATCTGAATCATTACCATTATGTTGGGATTCAGAAAACAATATCCCAAAATGAAGTCCTCAGAAGGAAAAGTTTTTCTCTTTCTCCTGCCCCCCCCCATCTGAATCCCATTCTTCCCTGAGACTAGCCACAGAAACTAGAATATCTCTTCCCTAAGGCAGGTCATAGAAATCAGAACCCCTTTTTCTCATAAAACCTAAAAATATTTCTCTAGCTTTCCCTCTACCTTTCTGTGTAAAAACTGGCCATAAAAATTTATCTGACCTACTTTGTTTGACTGTAGGTCATAAAACCTTCCTATTCCAGAGAGGGTCCTGCCTCATACCCAGGAAAAAAACATACTCAGAGAGGCCAAGAAGAATCTAGACAGACAGGCCTTGCTGGGTTTCCCCACTCAGTCTATTAGTATTAGATCATACTCTTTTTGTCCATTCATATTTATACATGGCTATCCACACTGTTAAACCTAAGCATAAAAATGGACAATTTACCCTGTATCTTTGGGTTTTCATTCTAAAGGCTCTTGTGCACACACATATAATTAATTTGTATGCCTTTTCTCTAATGAATCTGCCTTTTGCCAATTGATTTTTCAAGAACTTTCAGAGGGCCGAGGGAACTTTTCCCTTGGCCTCTACATCACAAGTATTGCCTAATTTCTTTTTCCTGTTAGTGCAACAGTTACAGCAAATATTCCAATAACCAGGTTGGTTTTTTTTCAACTCCATTTTCAAAATCCTATTGTAGTGTATTTTATCATGTGAGTGTTCACTTTTCAAAATGTATTAGCTGGCCGGGCGCAGTGGCTCACGCCTGTAATCCTAGCACTCTAGGAGGCCGAGACAGGTAGATCACTCAAGGTCAGGAGTTCGAAACCAGCCTGAGCAAGAGCGGGACCCCGTCTCTACTAAAAATAGAAAGAAATTAATTGGCCAATTAAATATAAATAGAAAAAATTAGCTGAGCATGGTGGCGCATGCCTATAGTCCCAGTTACTTGGGAGGCTGAGGCAGGAGGATGGCTTGAGCCCAGGAGTTTGAGGTTGCTGTGAGCTAGGATGACGCCACGGCACTCTAGCCTGGACAACAGAGTGAGAGTCTGTCAAAAAAAAAAAAAAAGTATTAGCTAACCTCAAAAACAACAGCTGTCAGATATCTTACAAAATTTGATCAACTATATAAGTGGTTATTGTAGTTAATGCATAGCTGGGTAGTTAAAATTCCTCTAAAAATTATACAACAAATAATTTAATATTAACATCCAGATTTAGGAACTGCTATGTGTACCCATAATGTTCTTTCCCTTTGCCCCCTCAATATTGACTATTCAAACCACCAGCTTCTGTAGTCTTCTTTATCGGGCACATACACCTGCAGCATTAGCCTATCAACTGGTAGGGGCTGAATAAACCTTCTTGTGGTAGATCTGGTGGGAGGAGTGTCTGGGGTTGATTCCTGGGCTTTGATGCCATTGCTAAGTGGTAGATCTCCCCTACATATCTGCCGTGTTGGCTCAGTTCATATAAAAAAACTTCCATGTTGGTATCCAAAGAGACCCTTGTGATCTAAATGAATATCTTCAATTCATAGATGAAAAACCCAGCACATCATAAAACAAAATTTAAGAGATATGGTTGATGGTATGGACTTCAGAGTTAGATAGACTAAGGCTCAAATGTAAGTTCTGCCACTTCTTGGGCAAGTAACTTCTAAAAAAAAAAAGAAAGACAGGACAGCACAGGACTTTATCATGCTACTCAGAACATCATATGATTTAAAACATATGAATTGTTTATTTCTGTCTTTTTTCTCTTTTTAAAAAATTTTAAAATTTTTTTACGGATGGGTTCTCATTCTGTAATCCAAACTAGAAGACAGTGGCATGATAAATAGCTCACTGCAGCCTCAAAATCCTCCTGCTCAAGAGATCCTCCTGCCTCAATCTCCTGAGTAGCTGGGACTACAGGCATGTGTTACAACATCTGGCTAATTAAAAATTTTTTTAGAGACGAGATCTTGGTATGTTGACTAGGCTGGACTTGAACTCCTGCTTCAAGTGATACTTCCACTTTGGGCTCCCTAGTCACTGTGATTACAGGCGTGAACCACTGCATCCAGCTGTAATTTTCCATTTAATATTTTTGGATCACAGTTGAACTTGGGTAACTGAATCCCTGGATAAGGGAGGACTACCATACTCAATATGGTAATATTTAGAAGCAGGGCCTTTTGGGAAGGGATTAAGACACAAAGGCTCTTCCCTCATGAATTGATTAATGCTCTTATAAAAGAGATTAAGGGAGTGTTCTAGTGCCTTTTTCCCTTCTACCCTTTCTCCTTCCACCATGTAAGGATGGACCAAGAGGTGTCATCTTAGAAGCAGAGATCAGTACTTACCAGACACTGAATCTGCAGGCACCTTGATTTTGGACTTCCCAGACTCCAGAACTGTGAGAAATAAATTTCTATTATCTATAAATTACTCAGTCTAAGGTATTTTGTTACACGTTGGCACAAAAGTAATTGCGGTTTCAGACTGTGAATTTTAAATCATTATAACTAGGCTCAAACACATCTTTATTAATCAAAATAGAAACCATTATAATCAACACATTTTTGCCAACAAGAAATAAGTTTGTATATTCCTGTAGCATAAAAATCCTTGCTGTGGGATTCGATGAACTCTTGGAAAGCATTTTCTGCATCCTGCTGGTTGTGGAAACATTTTCCCTGCAAAAAGTTGTTGGGATGCTTGAAGAAGTGGCAGTTGGTTGGCGAGAGGTCTGGTGAATATGGTGGATGAGGCAAAACTTCATAGCCCAATTCATTCAACTTTTGAAGGATTGGTTGTGCGATGTGCCATTGGGTGTTGTCGTGGAGAACAATTTGGCCCTTTCTGTTGACCAATGCTGGCTACAGGCCTTGCAGTTTTTTGTGCATCTTACTGATTTGCTGAGCACACTTCTCAGATGTTTTTGCAGGGATTCAGAAAGCTGTAGTGGATCAGACCTGCAGCAGACACCATCAAACAGTGACCATGATCTTCTTTTGGTGCAAGTTTGGCTTTGGGAAGTGCTTTGGAGCTTCTTCTCAGTCCAACCACAGAGCTGGTCATTGCCAATTATCTTAGAAAATCCACTTTTCATCGCATGTCATAATCCGATTGAGAAATGGTTCATTGTTGTTTCATACAAGAAGAGAAGACGACACTTTAAAATGATGATTTTTTAAATTTTTGGTCAGCTCATGAGGCTCCCACTTATTGAACTTTTTCACCTTTCCAATTTGCTTCAAATGACGAACAACTGTAGAATGGTCCATGGTGAGTCCTTTGGCAACTTCTTGTGTGGTTGTAAGAGGATCAGCTTCGATGATTGCTCTCGATTGGTTGTTGTCAACTGCCAATGGCTGGCCACCGTGCTCCTCATCTTCAAGGCTGTCTCCTTTGCAAAACTTCTTGAACCACCACTGCACTGCATGTTCATTAGCAGTTCCTGGATCAAATGCGTTGTTGATGTTGGGAGTTGTTTCTGCTGCTTCAACCCATTTTGAACTCGATAAGAAAATTGCTCGAGTTTGCTTTTTGTCTAACATCATTTCCATAATCTAAAATAAGTATAAAATAAACAGCAAGTAATAAGTCATCAGCAAAAAACACCCATAAAGCGAGAAATGCATATTAAAATGATGTATAACGTAACCACATTTATTTAAGAATGTATTCCAATATCAAATGGCAAATTTCAACAAAGCTAAAACCACAATTACTTTGCACCAACCTAATAAGTTGACCAATTGATCTGAATCTAATAAGAATTAGTCTGAAACAACACCACCACCTGGTGGTTTCTCTTCATATATAACAACTTGCAGATGATAGTTTCACTTCTATCAAATTAGGACAAGTGGTTAAGTTTTGACTATTTAATAATGTTGCAGAATCTATGTTTAAGAATTAAACTAGTATTTATGGCATTGGCCTCAAAAACTTATTTTGTAACTTAACAAATATTTGTTTAGTGCCCATTTGCAAAAACAAAATAGTGAACAAAATAGAAAAAATACTTGCATTCATAGATCTTACATTCTAAGACAATAAATGACCGTAATAAGTAAGTAAATTATAATATATTTGGTGAGACGCTACATTAAAAAATCAGGATATATTGAGCAGAGTCCTATGGATGGAAACAAGAAAAAACAATGAGGATAAGAGGGATGTAGGGTAGGTTGCAATTTAAAATAGAATGACATTTGAGCAGTCTCTTAACAGGTGAGATCATTTCTACATGGTTGCCTGAAGGACAATATTCCAAAGATTTACAATCTAAATATTTAGTTTTAATTCTAGCATAACTCTATTAATTTACTTTCTCAAAGACTTTTTTTTTTTTTTTTTTAGACAGAGTCTCACTCTATTTCCTGGGCCACAGTGCCCTGGTATCTGCCTAGCTCACAGCAACCTCAAACTCCTGGGCTTAAGCAATCCTCCTGTCTCAGCTTCCTGGGTAGCTGGGACTACAGGCATGTGCCGCCAAGCCTGGCTAATTATTCTATTTTTAGTAGAGATGGGGTCTCGCTCTTGATCAGGTTGGTCTCAAACTCCTGAGCTCAAGCAGTCCTGCTGCCTTGGCTTCCCAGAGTGCCAGGATTACAGGTGTTGAGCCACCCCACCCTGCTAAGACTTCTTTTTAATAAGCAGGAATCTATAATACCAGGTCAATATTAATAGGACTGACTATATTTTGAAAAGCAACACTGCCCTAAAGATATGTACCTTTCCTACGGAGTAATGGCTACCATTAGTTAGAATCAGAAAATAAACAGGAAATGGCAGTTTTGTTATCTGATTTTTAAACACCTTAGCATGACCTTTATGCATTTGTGTTCCTATAAAAGTAGGAAATTTGCTTTAGTGTTCTAAATTAAGAGAAGCAAGGTTTAGGTAGAGATGAAATGTAATAAGATTAGCTAAATTTCTCTTCGCTATTTATGGCTTTGTTAATTATAAATTTGTCCCAAGACTTTAATAAAACTTTTCATGAATATATATTGAGAACTATTCTAAATATTTCATGTATTAGCTCATTAAATCTTTTTTTTAATGTCTTAACACTTTTTTTGTCTTTTGAGACAGGGTCTCCCTCTGTTGTCGTGGTGTCATCAGAGCTCAACGCAACCTCTAACTTTTGGGCTCAAGTGATCTTCCCACTTCAGCCTCCTGAGTAGCTGGGACCACAGGCACGCACCACCACGCCTGGCTAAATTTTTCTATTTTTAGTAGAGATGGGGTCTCACTCTTGTTCAGGCTTGTCTTGCACTCCTGACCTCAAGCAATCCTCCTGCCTCGGTCTTCCAGAGTGCTAAGATTACAGATGTGAGCCACCTTGCCCAGCCCAAAGTTTTGAAAAATAAAAAATTTTGAAGGCCCAGTGTGGTGGCTCATGCCTGTAATCTCGACAGTTTGGGAGGACAAGGGGGAGGATTGCTTGCGGCCATGAGTTTGATACTAACCTAGGCAACAAACAGAGACCCTGATTCTACAAAAGATTGAAAAATTAGCTGGGCATGGTGGTGGAATAAAGGGAATATTATTCCACCTTTAAAAAAGAAGAATCTCCTTGGGGAGATCTGTGCTGTTAAAAGAAAAAGAAGAAAATCTTGTCATTTGCGACAACATGGATGAATTTATGCTAAGTGAAATTATTAGGTAGATAGCAAGGGATTCCCAGTCTCCTAGGGACTAAAGTGGGTGCTATTGCCTCCATCTTGGTCCTGTCCCACCCTAATTCTCCATACCTGGGAGAGGAGGGAATACCCTATGAATCTACCAATCAGAACTTGGCATGCCTGCTGCAAAAGAATGCAGAGGACTCTCTAGCCCACAGGCCAACCAGCATGGGTACCATAAAGTCCAGATAGTGACCTAGAACCCACATGGATACTTAAGACTCAGGTTATGTGACTTTCAACTGTCCAGTCAAAGTGGTTCTGTGGTGATGTTTGAACCACGGGGAGGTCCCTATCCAGACACCATAAAACAAGATGCAGACCACAGCCAACCTCTTTCTTTTCCCTAACTTTTGCTTGTTCTGCTGTGATGATCATCATCTGTAGCGGATGTACCATGCTCTGTAAGCCTTTTTCTTGCTTTTGACCTATAGTCCTATCTTTCTCTCCTCAATAAACCTAATTTTCGTGCTTGCCTAACTTTGGCATGTCTGGTCATTCTTCGGCCATGAGTGTGCCAAGAACTGACAGTTTCAGACTAAAACCTGACAAAATAAGCCAGAAACAGAAACACAAATACTTTATGATCTCACTTTTTATTTTTTTGTATTAAAAAATTTTTTTTCTTGACCATGTCCTGCATATTTTATTTTATTTTTTTTAGTGATGATCCCATCAAAGCTCATTGCAGCCTCAAACTCCTGGGCTCAAGCCATCCTCTCACCTTATCCTCCCAAAGTTCTGGGATTACAGGTGCAAGCCACCACACCAGGACTTCACTTCCATGTAGAATCAAAAAAAGTGGAACTCATAGAAGTAGATAGTAGAATGGTGATTGCCAGGGCCTGTGGATGAGGGATGGGGAAATGTTGGTTAAAGTGTGCAAAGTTCCAGTTAGGCTGAATAAGTTCTGGAGATCTACTGTACAGCATGGTGACTGCAGTTAATATATTGTATATACTTGAAAACTGCTGAGAGTAGATTTTAAATGTTTTTACCACACACAAAAAATATAATATATATGACTAAGTGAAGTGATGGATATGTTAATTAGCTTGACTGTGATATTATTTCACAATGTATACATGTATCAAAACATCACGTTTTACAATGTAAAATATACACAATTTTTATTTATCAGTTATACCTCAATAAAGTTGGAAAAATTCTCAAACACAATTAAAAACAAACCTAAAAAGGCAGTTCATAAACTTCTGTTCCATGGATGAAAATCTCTACCATAAATAAAAACATAATATGCAAAGATAATATCTGGAAAGAAACCTGAGAAAGTGTTAATAGTGGTTACATCTGGGGAGCACCAGGGCACTGGGAGTTAGGGACAGAAGGTTTACTTTTCTGTGTACCTTTAGGAAGTTTTAAGGCACACACGCTCAACCTTTAAAAAATAAAAATAGGCCGGGCGTGGTGGCTCAAGCCTGTAATCCTAGTACTCTGGGAGGCCGAGGCGGGTGGATCGCTCAAGGTCAGGAGTTCCAAACCAGCCTGGGCTAGAGCGAGACCCGTCTCTACTAAAAATAGAAAGAAATTAATTGGATAACTAATATATATAGAAAAAATTAGCCGGGCATGGTGGTGCATGCCTGTAGTCCCAGCTACTCGTGAGGCTGAGGTAGTAGGATTGCTTGAGCCCAGCAGTTTGAGGTTGCTGTGAGCTAGGCTAACGCCACGGCACTCACTTAGCCTGGGCAACAAAGTGAAACTCTGTCTCCAAAAAATAAATAAATAAATAAATAATAATAAAAAATAAAGGGTTTCCAGGGGAAACTCTTCCTGACATCCTCCAGGTGTGCTTCCTTCCTCCTCTCAACACACTTCCTTGTCAAAACCTGCGATACTTCCAAACGACGCTCCTGGAAGGAACAAGTCCCTGGTCTCTGTGATCGGGACCAGCCAGTCCACAATGACAATCCCGGAAAGGTGGTCAGTAAGCTGGAAGAAAGGGGGGAGTGTTCTAACGCAGGCCCCGCAGACCACCGCGCCGGCAAAAACCACTGGCTAGTGGCCTCAGGTGTAAGGCTGCTTCGCATTGGTGGCGCGGGGATCTTCCTTTATTATTACGCAGTCCTTTTTCTTCCGGGAGAAAGCACCTGGGGAGAGGTGGGCCGCCCCCGCAGGCACTCTCGGGAACAAGTACACATCCCCTGCACAGCCGCAGCCCGAGCCTGCGTCCTGCCGGGCCGTCTCCTCGACACTAGACTCGCATTCCTGGTTAGCGGATTCACCACTTTTTGGTGTCAGAATTTAAAATGAAAATTAAAATGTACCTATTTCAGAAGCCCTTGCTGTACAGGAAAACAGAATCAGGAGAGAGTTCCGTTCCTTGAATTTTTTTTCTCTGCTGGCGTCCACAGTATCTACACACCCAGCGCGCGAGGACCGTGGGTCGAAAGCGGCGACGCGGACGCTCAGGCCGCTGTTCCGGCGCGCAGTCGCGGCGGCCCCTCGGGCCCGCCCCCGCCGAAGTCCGACGTGGAAGTTGCTGGCAGACCAGGCTTGCGAGGAAGCAACCTGGGAACCGCAGCCGGAGGCCAAGGCGGACGGAGGTGGCGGCGCTTGAACAGGAATCGCTGCTGAGGCCGGGGCCTGTCTCTGAGGATCAGGCGGTTCATCATGGGTAAGGGGTCCGAGAAGGGCGCCCGGGCGCGCTCGAAGGGGCCGCGGCCGAGGGCTGGGGTGGAGAGGTGGAGAGGAGGAGAGGGTCCGGCCTGGAAAGCCCAGAGTAGCTAGGTCGTCAGAGGGCGGGTCGCTGAGTATTTGACGCATCTTGGATTTTTACCTGTCGGGGAGGACCCGGCCTCACGCATTCTCTTCCGCCCTCGCTCTTTTCCCCTTCATCCCCGCGGGGTTAGGGGACCAGAGCAACGCGGGTCCACAGAGCCCGGCCCCTTCCCCAGATTATGAACCTTTCCCTCATCCCCAGCTCCACTTGCCCTGCACAGTTGGTCTTGGGAAGCCTGGCAACGTGTCAGTCGCAGGTTCGCTGAGGTTTCTCGGGTGAAAGATGAGCTCTGGCCCCATAGTGGAAGCTTGATTCTCTCTCTCCTAGAGCGCTGGGACTGCGTCAGTTGGAAAAATCCGAGGAATGATGTTGCTTATAATGTTTTATAGCCAACTTGGCATTTGTCTGTTTATTTGCTGTAGGTTTTCGGGTATAATAAGATGAAGAAGGAGGTGGGGAGGGTATTTCTAGTCAGTGAATGACATATTAATATCAGTTCTTGTACTGTTGATTGTTATGTCCCCACCCGGTTAGAGCCCAAATGAAGGTGCAGATTCTTTAACTTGTTTACCATCCTCCAAATGAAGATGCAAGTTCTTCTGCTTGTTTAAATCCCTCCACGGTTTTCTGGGGGATGCATAGTTCCTGCTCCCTATCACGAAGGCTGTTCAGTCTTCCATGAGCCCGTCAGTTTTGTTTTCCGTCTCTTCTTTCTACCTGTATATGGTAGAAAGGACTTTGTCAAGTCACACCCATTCTATTTTACTTTCTCAAGTTTCTCGAGCCCGTGGTGTGTTCATTTTTCCAGACTCACAGCTCTTAATTGTGCCATCTCTTGCCATCTCTTTGTTAAACAACAGAGTGTGGTATCACTTCTTTTGTCAACTGTTTTTATATTGTTAATGTAACTTTCTTTTAATCTTTCTTAATGGCTTTTGATGGGAAAAGGACTGTGCCACAAATGCTTTTATACTACCTTGTGTACAGGAAGCTTTCTGGAATATTTTGTGATGCATCCGATGTAGCTTTTTAATTTTTTTTAAATGTATTTTCCATCAAAAATAGTTTTTGTTATTTTTGGCTTCTGTGTTTCAGTTTCTTGTGCTAGTTATATTGCTTAGTGGAGAACTCTCTGACTGAAGGTAGTTATGATGGTACTGCCGCTGTACAATTGCTTTTCATGTTTGAGGACATCATTGTCCCACTATCCTGACTGGTCCTTTGGTTTTTAGGAGTAGTGAGGAGATCATGCTAAGATATCTTATTATCTTGATTAGTAATTGAGCTCCCCCAGGGCATGTGGCCATATTTCTATTATTATTTAGTATATCTTATGAAACTGCATGATACAGTCTTTAGGATGTAGTAGCATCCCTAATCACTTGTTGAATTAATATATTAGCATAAAATATATTAGTATATTATATTAGTATAAAATATATTAGTATAAAATATATTAGTATATATAGTATTATATTAATATATTAGTATTAAAATATTAGTATATTTCATTGGGAGCAAAAAATATGCAACTATGCATCCAGGAAAGAGTAGTATTGTTTAATTTGGTATGTAGCTTTCAAAGGGCAAGGTTAAATGCTTTATGAACCTAGTTCACAAAATAATGTTGAATATATTTTTCCTTTTATTATTTTTTAGGTGGCTTTTTCTCAAGTATTTTTTCCAGCCTGTTTGGAACTCGGGAAATGAGGATTTTAATTCTGGGATTAGATGGAGCAGGAAAAACCACAATTTTGTACAGATTACAGGTTGGAGAAGTCGTTACTACTATTCCTAGTAAGTGTTGGAATGATAAACTAATTGTAGGTTATACTGGTTTCCAGCTAGTATAACTGTTTTTGAATAAATAATTCATATAATAAAGTGATAAGGTTTGTAAACTTGTATGAATGAACATAATATTAGTAACACTTTTTTCATAAACTGAGAAGCAATTTGGTGTAATTTAAGGTATATGGCTGGATTTTGCTGTTTCTAGCTGTTTAAAAGTTGGCTTAGGGAAAGGGAGGGCAAGGGCAATATACATAACCTTAACATTTGTACCCCCATAGTATGCTGAAAAAAAAAATAAATAAAAAAGTTGGATTAAGTTACTAAACCTTATTGAGAGCCAGTATCTTTACTAATAATGTGAAGATAATCAGTATCCACTGGCTTTGATGGGGAAATAAATGAAATATATCAAAGTACTATGTGAATTTGTATAGTAAAGAATTATATAGATGTTAAGTGATATTATATGTGAAGTATCTTTTTTCTATATTTGTTACTATTTTAATTAAGATCAGTTTCTCTTAGCTAATTATTGATTACTGTAAATATCTTAGTTGTAGAGACTGAATGTTGAAGTTATCTGGTTCCTCAAAAATATTAAGAGAAGAAACACCTCAACTTTAAGTCAATTGTTAATATCTTAGAAAAACATTCTTAAATAGTCCTGTTTGATTATATAAGAATACTGTTATTTATACTTCTTCATTTGTTGACCTGAATCTACTTAGAGAAGATAAATACATTTGAACTAAATTGAAGAGTTCATACAGTTTGCTCAAGATCATTTAAATTATGCCTCTAAATAATTTTACAGGCACTTTGTGACTCAAGGTATTTCTGTATTGTTACTATTTAAACTCTCAGATTAAGAAAGAACTTTTCGAACCCTGTAGCATTTGTTACTTCTTTTTGTTACAACTCTTGGTTTTTACTGCTCAACATTGTCCATCTCTGCTGCAGCATCTCTTGGTGGCCCCTGGAGTGTGCAGAGCAGCACAGTGGATTGTGTGTCAGTGAGTGTTGCTTTACACCACACTCTTGTCCTGCGTATATAAATGATGTTCTTACTGGTGGTGAACATGGTGATTACACTCCTACCTAATTCTAAGGGAGACATCATGAACTTGCTTTAGTTTTTCATTAAGGTTTGCCACAGTATAGTTATTTTTTAGTTGTAATAGACATCCTTGCCAAATATGCATAAGCATCATTTACTAATACAAATAAATATAAAACAAAAATTCATTTTCCAGTTATAGCTGTAAGTCATTTTTTACGTTTGTAAAATGTTAGTAATCTTCATACATATCACGTGAAAGTTTTTTCAACATCCATTTCACCTTCAGATTTCTTTCAATGAAAATAGTGTTTAGTCTCAGCCATGTGATAACTAGAGTTCCACCTAAGGATAGCAGAGAAAGGGGATGGGGCACCTCCCCTTTGACCATCGAGCTATCACCTTATTATATGTGAGCTCTTAAGGATGTCTGCTGACAGTTTGTGAGATTGCCAGCCCTAAGGTAATCTATTCTGAAGAACCCAACTTTCATAAAACTGTGTACAGCCTTGCTGTGTCTTTACTGAAGTTGAGAATTTAGCCTTTCTTGTTTTTGATCCCTATTTATTTGCTACCTACCACAATCTCAGTTTTTATTTTATTTTATTATTTTATATTTTTATGGAAAAAATGCTCTGTTACCTGGGATAGAGTGCAGTGGCATCATCATAGCTCACTGCAACCTCAAACTTCTGGGCTCCAGTGATCCTCCTGCCTCAGCCTCTCAAATAGCTGGGACTACAGGCAATTTTTCTATTTTCTGTAGAGA
>CAUYPO010061687.1:0-34241 GCA_963574435.1 Cheirogaleus major
CTTCCCCACCCGTAAGCTCTGCGGGGGATGCTGGGAGGTCTGAAAGAAGCTTTCTCTAGAAGTCCAAGTAGAACAGCTGGTTTAGGTCAGAGGGGATGCCTGCAACCAGTTTCCCGTGGTGCCTTACAGCCTTTCCCAGCTATGGGGCGGCAGCAGTGATGTTGAAAGGCAGTTGCTGGGCTCTGGCTCTCCCCGTCCCGCGCCCACTGCGGCGGACACTGGGCGGTTAAAAAGATTCCTTCTTCTGAAGCCTGAAAGGCCAAGGCCGTCTAGGGTAGAAGGGGAGCCTGAAAGACGCTTTCTGCGCAGTCCTCCGCTAGCTTTGTAGAGGTGCGGTGGCGCTGAGGAATTCGCCGCCGAGATCGGGGCCTCCCCCACCCACCACTGCTTTGGCGGGGGCGGGGAGGTCTGAAAGAAACTTTCTCTGAAAGCCCAAGTGGGCCAGCTGGTTTAGGTCAGAGGAGAAGCCTGCAACCAGTTTCCCGCGGTGCCCAACAGCCTTTCCAGTCTACCGGGCGGCAGCAGTGGTGTTGAAAGGCGGTTGCTGGGCTCAGACTCTCCCCCGACCGCGCCCACCGCGGCAGACACTGGGCGGTTAAAAAGTTTCCTTGTCCTGAAGTCCGAAAGGCCAAGGCCTTCTATGGCAGAAGGGGAGCCTGAACGTCGCCTCCTGCGCGGCCCTCCGCTGTCTACGGAGTGGCGGGGTGGGACGGGGAAGCCGCTGCCGAGTTCGGGACCCTCCCCCTCTCCCAACTGCTTCAGCGGGGCGCTGCGGAGAGTCCAAACCGCTGCCGCTCCAGACTCTGTTCCACTCCGCTCGTCTGTCCGCGCTACCGCCTCTCACCAACTTCGGGCGCTTCCCCGCCTGCGTGGGTGTGGGCTCGCGAGGGAGGCTCGTCTCCCTGCGCGGCAGGAGCGACGCCTCCTGCGGCCAGCCCGCGGGCGGCAGCCGCGCCACGCTCCCTCCCTATTGTCTATTCCTGAGTCCCTGAGCTCTGTGGAAGATTTTTTGGTTCACCTTTGCTTGTTGTCTATGTTGTCCCTATCCCGGTGTCTCTCTGCAGTCTTGCGAAGCCGATCCAGTGCAAATGCAGATCTCTTGCGTATGGTTGTCTGTCCTCTTCACTTCTCACTCCGAGAGCAGAGAGCCAAGAGGTCAGCCCTACTCCGCCATTTTTTCATGCTCAATGATTTATTTTTTACAATTATCCTTTCATTTTAAATAATGTTAGCTTAGAGTACACTTGAAGTACAGATTTGGTGAAAGTTTAAATTATTAAAAACATATATAAACTGTACTGGTTTTAATTTGTTAGACCTAAGAAAAACTGAAACAAGATGGTTATATTTTAGTACAAATAACGGATCACATTGCTAAAGAATTAATCACAACATTATTCATATTTCCCAACTCTAAACCTAACAAAAACAGCACAGGTAAAGGTGCCAAGGAATCAACTCCCCACGAAAACCAGAATTCTTTTTACCTCGGTCTGTAGGATAGCAGCCCTTTGTTCCTTAGCAGTCAAGGACTCCTTCAGTACTTCAATGTGCTGCTTACTGTCTGAGAACTGGTTTGTGAGTGTTTCTAGCTTTGTCTGCAGGGCTAGTAGTTCTGTGTCTTTCCTGGACAGCTCCTGTTTCACCTGGCCAATCTAGAAAAGAAAGTAAAAAACACTGTAAGGAAAAAAAAAAAATGAAACCACCACCTTCGATCTGGTTCTCTGATAGATGTAAGTCACAAGGTATGAAACTAAATGCAGCATTAATTGTGTGACAGGACATATTCACCTTTTTGCATTGTCCAATCTTGGATACCATCCCCCGCCCCCTCCCCAAATCTAAGCTTATTCAACATACAGTTTTCATTTATTGTGTCTTCTAAATATTCTCTGAACCTCTTTAGAAAGGGAATGGAGGGGAAGGAAATTCCAATTCAATTAGATGACTATGAGATAGCAGTAAGCAACTGAGCACCACTACACTGATAAAACAGTTTTCATTTTTTTAAGTCAAACCTCTTCAGAACATGATGGAATGCAGGATTAATGCAGATATAATACAGAAGGAAAAAAAGAAACCTCCTAGTACTACTATTTAAAGTAAATTTAAAAGCTGCTGCTGCTGTGTTTATTTTTTCATTAGATTATATTTTTCATTCTCAAAGAAAAGTCTGCATAGACTCCTTATCTTAAAAAGCTACTTTTAGTGCTTTTGAAAACTCCTGTAATTTTGATTATGTGTACTGACTTAAAAAAAAGATTCTACCCTCAAAGTTCTATCTCCTACAACATTCATACCAATTAAATGGATAAAAGTATGTGACCTAAAGAAAAAGTGCATAAAACTTCATTCTGTAAGAATCTATATGTGTAATTTCAAATTCATTACTCCGAAAGGATAATTTATAAATCAAATGGGTGCCATTCATCCTCCCAAAATTTCTCTCTTAACACAGAAACCTTTCTTTCAAACATCTCCTTTACTTCCTACTGTTTCTAGTAATTTTAAAAATAGTCTTTTACTCTAAATGTAAGCCAAATAAACAAAAATCAGATCTGCTTTTACATTATATCTACCACTTAGCAATAAACTAAAAGATATTTTATTAGTAAGTATAAATTTGACAAGAAGTCAGTAATTTCAGTATCACTGATGAAACAAAGAATACTTTTTTACTGTTTAAAAACTAAATGTATGTGAAGTATTTTAATTTTAATCATCTTAGATATAAGGGATAGAGCTTTGAGAACAATTTCCCATGAAGAAATAAATTTTACTTTAATTAAAATTAGATTTTTAAGGAGCACCAAAAATAAATTTCAAATTTAGTCTTCTGTTTCAACGAAAAGATAAGCATTTTTCTCATATGTATGAAATCTCTTATTCATAGATATAGTTATTCATTCATTCAACAAATATTTCTGTATGTTTATTGTATATAAATAAAGTACTTGAGGAGACTAAGACATCAGTGGAAGATAATTTTTTTTTTTTTGAGACAGAGTTTCACTCTGTTGCCTGGGCTAGAGTGCCGTGGCGTCAGCCTAGCTCACAGCAACCTCAAACTCTTGGGCTCAAGCAATCCTCCTGCCTCAGCCTCCAGAGTAGGTGGGACTACAGGCATGCGCCACCATGCCTGGCTAATTTTTTCTATATATATTTTTAGTTGGTCAATTAATTTATTTCTATTTTCAGTACAGACAGGGGTCTCGCTCTTGCTCAGGCTGGTTTCGAACTCCTGACCTTGAGCAATCCTCCCGCCTTGGGCTCCCAGAGTGCTAGGATTACAGGCGTGAGCCACCGCGCCTGGCCAGTGGAAGACAATTTTAGGTAGCAGCTATTTTCATCCTGTAAAACAGACGAGTGACCACATACTGTAATGTCTTTCCTGATATCCCTTTATCAATAAAAAATGCACATCAGTATTACTCTATCCCTAATACACAGACTATACTAAAAACACATCTGTTGTATGAATGAATATTCAGGAAAAATGTTCAAAGTGTTGTCACTTTCTCTGCTACAGAAATATGTCTTAATGATTATTCAAACTTCCAGCTATCTCCAATCATATAATCAAAAATAAATATATCTGTTTCCTCATCATCTACATTATTAAATAAGCTTCAAATAATGTTATATTGACCTTAAAGACTGGGGAAGAAAATATTTTAAATGAAAAGCAGAGTTTAGAAGCACAAATTTTCCTTAAAGACTGAGAAGGGGAGAGAATATTATAAATGGGAAGCAGCTTAGGAGCCACAGTTCAGCAGTCAATCACATATTAAGGTGAGCTAGCTATGTGTCTCTGAGCAATCACTTTACCTCTCTAAGCCTTGGTTTCCTAATCAGTAATATGGAGAATTATACTAATGGGGGATTCAAAAAATAAAGTATGAAACGTGCTTTGTCTGACACAACACAGAAATGAATAATGGTAGCTATGAAAAATAGGAAGTTGTAGATCAACTTCTCTAGACAATACATGGTTCCCATAAACTAAATTAGACTCTTTCCACCAAAATATTTCACTTTTTTTGTATGCTATAAAGTGGACCATAAATCACAAACATACCAAATTAGCATAAGTTTGGAGGTTTTTTAATACTGCATTCCACTCTTAGCCCACAATTATTTTGAGAAGCAGTTTTCCTAATGCTGTGACAAATGTGTACACAGCCTAATATTAGGGCAGTGTAGCGAAGAGCTTATGAGCACAGTTTCTGGAATGAGAATGCTTGTATAAAATCAAACCCTGCCTTTTACTAGCTGTGTTTCACTGGGTACCATTCTGTTACCTCAGTTTCCTTACCTATAGTTTGGGAGTTGATAATATACCTAACTCAGCAGGTTATAAAATGCTTATAGTAAGTATGCAAGTGTTAACTATTTTATTATCACAGTAGTTCCTCGGTGTCCATGTGGGATTGGCTCCAGGACCCCTCTCAGATACCAAAATTCATGGATGCTCAAGTCCCCAATATAAAATGGTGTAGTAATTGCATATAACCTATTCACATCATCTCATACACTTTAAATCATCTCTAGACTGCATATAATACCTAATACAATGCAAGTACTATGTAAACAATTGTTATGCTGTATTGTTTAGGGAATAATGACAACAGGGAAAAAAGTCTGTACATGTTCAGTACAGACACAACCATCCGTTTGTTTTCTTTTCCCTTCAAATAAAAAACATTTGGTTGAATCCATGGATGTGGAACCCACAGATATGGAAGGCTAACTATATTTATTATCTTATTATTATATTTTGAAATGGAATTTTAAGTTCATCACAAGATTTAGATACTTGAAATAAGTCTCTTACTATTTTTAATATATTAGCTAACTCTAAATACTTTCTATACATCTGTCCTAAAGAAAGTAACATTTGTGGGAAAATCACCCACTGGGGGACTTAATGTCTATATAAGAAGGTAAAGCACTTTACTCAAAAACTTCAAATTCAAATAAACTCTAGGCGATGGGGCTAAAACATCTGAATATTTCCATACCTAAGAAGAAAAAAAAAGACCACCATTCACATAAATCAACAATCTAACAATAAGAGGTTGGAAAAAAACAAGCTTTGAAATACCATCCATAAAGTGACAAAAACAACAATAAAGAACCAGGCACAGGGCTTCTAGAACACGTGAAGGCTCACTACACACAAAGTGACATATGGGTCAAACTGGTGAACAGGAGTCGGTTAAAGAGCAGAGCAGGCTGGTTAGTGCTAGTAATAGGCAGAGCTGCCAATCATAGAGAATGAAAGTATAAGCCACCCAGAAGCCAGAGTTGGCAGGGTCCCACTGTGGGATCACTGCACACAAAGAGGTAAATCTTACGGCAAAGACCTCGGCCTGAAGACCAGCCGCTCTCTTTTTCAGCTCCTCCCCTTGAGCCTCTTTCGAACTTAGTTCCTCCTTCAGTTGCTCTACCTGTCACGACATTGTTATTCTTTTTCACTTAAATGTCAGCTTAGGTCTTCTTATTATCTACTTTTGAGCCACTGCGGTAACTGGAAATAACAGTAACTTATGTAACACAATCAAATCTGTTCCCTAATGCCCTCTTCAAAGAGCCACAGATGATAATTCTTTTTTTCCAAAAAAAAAAAAAAAAAGAGCCAGAGATGATTTCTCTATTTTCACAGTGTTTTTTATAAAATGTGCTAATCAACAAATGGGAAGCATAAACATAGATTTTATATTGCCATATATTTTTTGTTCTCAAATTAGGGTGAAAAATCCAAACTATAGAAAGTTGGACATGTGAATTTTGAAGTTCTAAAATTAACAGGAAATTAGTAGAAATCATTGATAACGATTCTTAATGTAGTAGAGGAATATTCTATAGACTTATATGCCAGGTCTGGGTACCACAGCAAGAAGACAGACACTGGTGAGGGAGTAAGATTCTCATTCCTTTATACTATCAGGAATGTTTCAGTTTTCAGTTCTAAGAAACTGGAGAATGATTGGGAAATAATGGGGGAAACACTTATTTTCTGGCTAAAATTTTATAATTAAAATCATGATTTTTAACTAAACCACAACAAAACTGATAAATTGATAACTGTAATAAACTAAATCCTCCAATTTGCCTTATAGAATCAAACTAAATGACTCTGGATCCAAGGGAGGAAGGTGTGACTGACGGCGTACACAGACTGCTGGGTCTCAGTGGTGTCTTGCCACGTATGTGCCTGAAGCACACATGGGCAGCAATAAGTCTGTGAGCACACGGACCATCCCCAGAGGATAACACAAAGGGCTTTCCTTTATGGAACTGTTTCTGAAGGGGAAACATGATTTTATTTAGCCCATTTTGGAAAATGGGGGGCCTGAGGGTGGGCTAGATTCAGCCTCCTGGGGTTTTGACTTTTAAAATCCTTATAATAGGTAAAGAACTTTATGTCTCATATAGCGAGAGAAACTCATCTGGTTATAATTCTACCAAATGACCTCAGACGTACAGAGAGATATAAAAAGCTAAACTGTGACGATATATATGCAGCTTCATACAGGCAATTCTCCTTCAGTAAAAATTTATAACAACTATCTGATGTCAGTGATTCTGACTAATTTTGGGAACGTTCCATTTGAAAGAACTATGCTGGAAGTATTCTTCCCTGAAGTCTGACAAAACAGTGTAAGTAGATCTTTATTATCAATAAGGATGTAAAAAGTATGTATCGATTTTTTCACACCCCTTTTAAGAATTAAAGTATCGCACACCGTTACCTTATTTTTCATAAATTTAGAATGGCTCCGGTACACCTCCATTTGCTTCATTTCTTCCTCCCGTTCTTCAGTACTCAATGCCCCATTTGATTTCAGCATCTGAATTTCCTCTTCCAGGTCTCGGAGCCCACGTTCCATAGAGGAAATTTTTGAATCCTGAGGACAGTAGAAGATTTAGTGATTAAAGTAGTCACAAAAACCCAGAGAAGCTGAATAACTGAATCTTTAAAGATGTTAAATATAACAAAGATAAACAAATATACAGAAAAATTGCTGCTTTGCTTCTAAAACATATGTTTTATAGCCATGTGGGTGGAAGGAGGACTCATACCTATAACATGATTTTCCCTCTCCCTCTGCCTCCAGTTATGCATCTTTCAGTTAAAGCTGAAATAATTAACTAAAGAAGAAGTAATAGAAAACCAATTTTAGTTTTCTTTGCACCAGAAACTACAAATTTCTAGTGAAAAAAGCCTTTTCTAGTTCTAATATTTTATCGTTTTACTTGGTAACCCCTAAAAGGCGTATTTCTGCCCCCAAAGAGAGGGGAAAGTAAGAGAGTTTCAAATATTTGCACTATAATGTGTGTAACTATATTTACAATAAAAATTGTATAACATCTCATTGCAGAAAAACAAAGAAATGATTATATTAATAGTTACTTTTTATCATATTAGAAATCTTATTCTCCATACTTCTCCATGCATTTAAAATAATTCATAATAATTTTTTAAATCACTGCTCTTGTAAAATCATTATCACCACAAATATCGCCTTCTAGTAGAACATTCTTCCATATTCAATTTCTTGATTTTGTTTGTCACAGTATCTAGTGTATCCCCAGACTGTTTTAAATGTCATCCATTATTCCTATATGGAATGAATAGTTTTATATATCTGCAGTTGCATATGCTTATTCACCTAAAAAATAGAGACCTTAAAGAGGTCTCTATTCAATATGGCTTTATTTTACTTAGAGTTTTAGAGAAACCATTCCTTTGGGAAGCAATGTTGACATTGACTTCCTTTTCCACCTTTCCTCAAAGATTTCTTGATTGACTTTCCTTGCTATCATAATTCCTAGAGCATGAAGATGAAAGAATTTAAGTATTCATCATGAGAAAACTTCACCTAGCCATTTTCAGGACCAGGGGAGGGGAAAGGGGGGGATGTACTCCTCTGTTTTGCTCATCACATTACCTTTAAAAATATCACAACAAAAATTTCCTTTTACAAACCTATTCAAATTAAACCTATATTTTGTTCAAAATCAAATGTATTGAATTAATACCACCAGAGACATTCTAAAACTTAATCAGGATTTTGATTTACTCATTCAAAATTAGTATGCCTCATGCCATCTACTGGCCCATAAAGAGTACTACTTCAATTGCGCTATCTGAAAATCTTAAAATATTGCTATATATTTATCTGAAATACCCCTTAAAAATGACTAAAATACCAAGCATATGCACGTGACTAACCTGCGCATGGAAGAACACAAAATACAGGTTCTCCTCTGATATCAGTCTAGGTAGTAATGAACGGGACCAGCAGAATGGATGAAGCAGGGGCTCCCCGCAAGGCCATTTAGCCCCCAGTTACAAACTCCAGCTCTGCACATCAAGTGGCAGCCTCTACCTATACAGGGCCTCTACAAAGCCTCCTCAAGGGCCTTGCCAAAAAATATTATCCATCTTCTCCCCACCCTCAACACAGATAAAGGTAGCACTTGACAAATCAGCACCCTCGCTACCAAATCATGCACCATAAAAGCTTCTCCCCAAAAAGGGATCATGACTGCAGCTCTGAAAACCAGGAAGCAGGCTCTGACTGCCCAGAAAAAGAACTACCAAGCTACTCTCTGAAATCAGACCAGAAAAATGAATCCTTGATACTCTCAACTAATTCTAGCATCAATCCAACTGGCACCAAGGGCTGAGTTTGAGAAGAGTCATTCCAACCAGGTCTTTTACTCCTATAAAGTGTAATAACAAAATAAATAAATTCCTTTTCGCCTTACTACTGTGTACTTCTCCAGCCCTAGCCCTCCCATCATTGATCAACCAATCCCACTGGGCTTACTGAAATTCTCTGCTCCCTGTTAAATCCTCCAAATCCTCAACCTTTTTTCAAAGATTGTCTGCTGCCCCGAGTAAAACCTGGCTTTCCTATACATGAACTCTCCCCAGCAAAGGCCAGTCATCCCCCAGCACCACAAAGGAACAGGGGAAAGGGGAGGAGTCCTCCTGGCTCCTCCATGCTGTGCCCCTTATGGAAAGCTCACACTCCCTTGCATTCCACCCTCCTCACGTCTGCCATCTAGGGACTTCTCAATCACTCCTGCCCACTTTTTTAAGTCTTTGGCACCTGGCTCACAATTGCCAGTCTTACCATCATCCTAGGATTTCAGTATCAGAATTCTTTAATGTCCTTAATTCCAGTGACCTCATCCTCCGGTCCTTTTCAGCTATCCTGTTTACAGGACTGTACTATGGATCCCATCATCACTCAGGACTCTCTTCCAGGCCTGTCACATCCTCACTCTGATTAACTCCTAGTCTTCAACCTCGCTTCCTTGACATTTACATTTTCTCCCAACCTGTCAGTCCATCTGAATTTTCTTTCTTCCACATCCAAATACATTCCAATACTAAATGTCTAAACTACTCTGCCATCACCCTCAATTCATTTGCATCCCAATCATTCTGTTCTATCTACCGAGCAAAATGCTAGCCTTACAGCAGCACTACAGTCATTTTTCCCTGCTCCTCAACTGCTAAAGGAAAAACAAAAAGAAGCAGAGAAAGAGGAGGAGAAGAAAAAGGGAAAGAGTGGCAGAGAGGAAAAGGATGGAAGAGGGGAAGATGATAGGAGAAAGGACAAGGAGGAGGAAGAGGAGAGAGAAAAGAAAACTATATAAACATAAAGATTACGAAGCTCTTTAATTGTCTGTCAATCATCTTCTTTTCCCATTTCCCCAAAGACTATTCTTGATCTTCACACGTCTCTCAAGCTCATGCCACATTCTCAGCACCTCAGCTATTTCAGTTGTGACTTCAGCATAACATCCACCTGAGTCCACTGGGCCACCAGAATCTCTTGCTTCTTTGCAGAAAAGCTTAAAGTTAACACAACTTAAAATAGATCCACTGCCAATTAATGCTATTACACTGCCCCATTCTGTTAAAAACTGAATGCAGAAATAATTTTGTGAACATGGGTATATCATTCATATGTTTTATTCTTCGGAATCAATAGGGATCAGGAAATAACACATAGAAATAAACTTGTGGTGAGCGTGAATAAAGCAAAACCATGCAATTAAACATTCTAAAGGCCCTTTACAAGATTATATTCAAGATTACTAATTAACTACAAAGAACCCAGAATCCACTAATTTGGAATTTGTTAAATCCTTTCCCTAGGGATAAAGATATATAAATAAAGCTTTAAGAGGAAACCAAACAAATTAAGAGAACAGTTTTCATAACTATTTGTGAAGCATCTTATTTATATTATTTATGTATCAGTAACTAAATATTCTTGTCATATCAACAAATATTAAATGAAAGCCCACAATGCAAAACATAGTGCCAAGCTTTTTAGGGATGTGCAGAAGTTGTGGGGGTCCGTATTTATAAGAGCTTTTATAAGAAAGAACGTGTTTTAAAAATAATAATAATAGCAACAACTAATATGGATTGAATGTTTACTATGCACCAGGTCCTGTTCAAAGTGTTTTACATGTTTTAAGTAATTTAAACCTCAAAACAACCCACTGGGTAGGTATTATTATCACCATTTATCAATAAAGAAATTAAGGCATAAGGGGGTTAGGTAACTTGCTCAATGACACGCAAATGTGAAGCCAGATTTTGAATCCGGGGAATTTAACTTAGAAAACAAGCTCTTTAATCACCATATTGTACATCGTAAAGATTCCTAACTATTTATTAACTTAACAGATAAGATTTCATGGAACCCTGGGGGGCCCCTAGACCCTTTCATAAAGTCTGCATGGTCAAAATTATTTTCAAAATAATACCAGGATATCATTTGACCTTTCTACTGTATCGACAACTGCACTAAAAGCAAGGGTGGGCAAAACTGCCAGTACGTTAGCATAAATCAGGGCAATGGCAAAGAACTATACTAGTAGTCATACTCTTCAGTGTCAGGCACTTAGAGTGAAAAAAGTGAAAAATAAATATTTAATAAGAAAACTCTTTTTAAAAGACTGCTTCACTTAAGAATTCTTTGAGGAAGCAGTAAAAAGTTATTACTTTTAATAAATCTCAACCCTCAAGTACACATCTTTTTAATATTTTGTGTGATGAAATGAGAAGAGTGGGTATGAAGCACATCTGCTGCATACTAAAGTATGAAGGTTGTCCCTGGGAACAGTATTTGCATGTAGCTTTGGGTTGCAAGCTGAATCTGGTACTTTTTTATGGAACATTATTTTTACTTGGAAGAATAACTGACAAACTATGATTACTCAGATTTGGTATTTGGCAGACATTTATTTTCTTAAAAATGAAGGAAGTAAGCGTGTTACTTTAAGAGAGTAAAGGGGTCCTGAGATTAAGAAGTTTGAGAACAGCTGATTTAAAGAAATTCTGGGCAACCCTTTTTGGCCCAATTTGAATTATGGTCATTAAAAGAAAATGAAATTGAAATTATTTTAAGATGTCATTTTCATTAAGTCTTACTCTTATCCTCAATCTCCAAAATGAGTGAAATATTATTACATACCATTTTCTAAAACTCGCACATGAAAATGTTTAATCACTCAAAAGTGTAAAGTGATTCATAAGATTCTTTATAGATTCTCACTTACCTTCATCTCAATAACAGTTTGCAGAGCTTTTGTTTTGGCAGAATCAGGGGCATTCTCAAATCTCCGATGCATTTCCTATAGAAGAAAAGCAAAAAGAGAGTAAGTGCCCTCCTCACTCTCATTTTTTTAAAAGGGGAGGAGAGGGAGAATAGTCATATGCAAATATCTCCAGCTTTGTGAGATATTCTGACCCCTTTCTGTGTGACCAATCTTTCACCGTGGATCAGGAAATCCACGAATTGCATTCAGGCTAATTCAACCATGTACTCATAGGAGGGTCCCTGCCTCTGAACACCTACTTATTTAAAATTAGTCACACAGATGCCAGCTACTACAACAGTTGAAACTACAGCACATCCCCAGGTTGGTGTGTCAATCTTCCACAAGACTCCAAGACATAATCAGAACTCCAAATGGTCTAAAAATGGGATCAGAAATGCTTCCTTTTTAAAAGGAGGAATAAAAGCCATCACAATCAGTCTGCACTGCACAAAGCTATTGAAAGCATGTGTATTGACAACATCCTTTCCACAGCATTCACCCCATAGGAACAACCACCTGGTTACCTAGGATGAAAATCTCTCTCCAGTGGAGCCATAGGTAGAAAAAGATGAGACTGTTGAACAAGTTTTCTAAGTACTTTAGGTTTAGACAATGTCAGAAAAACAGAGCTCTTTTTTTTAAAAAACCCCAAATCCAGTGAGTTCAGGATAGGAAAGGGAGGAGATATTATCCTGAAGTTATCAGACCACCTCAAGCAATGCTTTTGTTTTGTTTTTTCCAGAATATTACAGGGGTACGCACATTTTTGGTTATATAATTTGCTTTTGTACAGTTTGAGTCAAAGTTGTAAGTGTGCCCTTCACCGAGTTAGTGTGCATTGTACCTGTTAGGTGTGAATTTACCCATCCCCGTCTCCCTCCCCCATCTCCCTCCCCCACCTACTTGATTTCCATTGAGTTTTACTTCCATATGTGCACATAAGTATTAATCGATTAGTTCAAGCAATGTTCTTGTCAGAGTCTGCAAATGTCTCTGAGTCAGCACTTCTGAAGTACCCTGGGGACAGGCTCTAGTGGCCCAAGGGAATGCAAAGATAAATACTTTCCATCTGAACAATGCTTAAGCATAATAAAAGGAATATATAAGAGTCTCATAAGCCCGACTGAGCTAGCCGGGCTTAAAAGGAATATATAACACAATACTTTAATTATACTATCCCTTTCACCTAATTTATTTGTTCTTGCCTGACCAGGAAGCATGGGTTGAGAGAAATAGAAAATATAACTACAAACTTCATTGAGTGGCCTTTTCTTAAAAGAGTAGTCCTAATGAACTGATAAGAGTTCTAAATTACAAACAGTGAACAGTGGAAATACCAGTAATTTCAGAACACCCACAGTCCCTATCTGGCTGTTAATACCACAGCACAAACCATTAATACACACTCCCCCTTCTGCTACCTCTCTCCCTACCTCCAGCCTTAACTATCCAACTAGGTATCCCACTTGTACATCCGACAAACACTGCAAACTACGTGTTTAACACTGAACTCCCAATGGTGCCCCCAAACCTGCTCTGCCCTTCCAGTGACTCAGGCCAAAAGCCTGTGAGTTTTCCTACTGCCTTCCTTTCTCTCTCAAGCCACAGTCAGGAAATCCTGTTAAGTCTAGCTTCAAAACATACCCAAAACCCAAGCACTTCTTGCCATCTCCACTGCTCCTACCTGGAGTAAGCCACTAAACAAAAACATACCTTTAATCTATTGAATACAACTGCCTACTAAGTGAGCCCCCTCATCTTGCTCTCTATAGTCTATTCCCAGTAGAGCACTTAGAGTGACCCCTCTTAAACATAAACTTGATCTTGTCACTCCTCTGCAGAATTAGTGGCTCCCCATTCAACTCAAAGTAGTCTACAAGGCCTCATCCCTTCTCACCCTCCCCTCAGTCACCATGCTCCAGGCACACTGTACCCCTTGCTGCCCCTCAAACACACTGGGCATGCTCAGTTCCTGAAGATCTTTGCCCCAGCACCTTCTTCTAGTCTTGGCTCAAATGTCTCTTCTGTGTTATTAAGTTTATTAGTTGTGATAATAATAATAGTTACACAAGAAAATGCCCATATGTGTTAGAGATGCATACTAAAGTCTATAGGGTTGATAAGGGAAACCCCCATCTGTTAGTTGGTGCATCAGACACGGGAGACCCACCCCCCAATCCCTCGACCCCCCGCCCAGCCACTCACAGAAGACCCACATCAGCATAATACTAACCTGTTTCCTGGCCCACCAACTAGTCTATTGCCTGGCATCAGCATAACACTAAATCTATTGCCTGGTGCATCAACATAATATTAACCTATTGGGTGACACATCAACTAACCTACACCTGGTACCCACTCCATCGGACCACCATAACTTAATAAAAGTGGGAAAATTTGGGTAGATGGGGTGAGGCCCCTCTGAGCCCGCCGGGAAACAACTCTCCACAACTCTCCCTGTGCCGCTCGGTTTGTCCTCAGGACCACCTGCTCTAACACTTGCTGTAACAGGGTAAAATGATATGATGTCAGAAATCTACTTTAAAATCTCTGGCAAAGAAAAAAGAAAAAAGGATTCATGAAGGAAGTGTGGCAAAATTTTGGCAACTGGTGTATCTGAGTGATAAGTATATGGAGGCTCATTATACTGTTCTCACTATGGTGCAGGTTTGAAATTGTTTATAATAAAATTAATGTTCAATGTTCTCAGTATAATCTACCCTATTTTAAAATGTAACACTGACAAAAAAGAACCCACATGTCCTTTCCCCTTGATCTTGCTCTACCTTTTCTTTTTTCTACATATAGCACTTATTCTCTGAAAACTATACGGTTATTAATTATGTGTATTGTTTATTTTCTGTTTCCCTCTAAAAGAACATAAGGGCCAGGATCTTTGTTTTATTCATTCACCAAGGGATCCAAAGTGCCTAGAACAAATGGTAGCTGCCACACTGGTATGTGAAAGGGGCAGCCTTACAAAAGTAATAGGAAAATACCTAATCCTACAATTTCCCCAGTAACAGTTAAAGATCAATTCTATGAGTTTCCTCACTAACAGGTACCCTGCAGGAGTTCTGTTTTTTGCACAGCTTCTGAAAAGAGCTGAACAGATGGAAAAGAGATGTCAATCTCTCTCTTTCAAAATTGTTTTTCAAGAATCTGCTTTTATAGAGTTCCTGAGTAAACAACAGAATGAGCTCCAAGCCTCAACCTATCTCAAGGACACAGTCATATCTTCTGTGATAATCCCTTCTCCAGGGAAAGGTAGGAAACCAACTCTTGGATTTTTGACATCCTGCCACCACTTTTATTACCAGCAGACAGCCATCGCTATTTTTTTTCTCTTTGTCCCCCTTAAAATCAGCAAGCCACTTGACCTCACTGTTGGCACGTCCCTTCTATTTCCTTGGGATCCCACGCCCATCTCCCTGTGCTAGCGTGTGCACACGTGTTCTCTCTCTCTTTTTCTTTTTTCTCTCTCTCCCTCCTAAGAAGATAAAATAATCTTATTTACTTTTTTATCTTAAGTTCTGCATGAGAAATCTTTCTCCACCCACGCCATGAGCACCTACTAGGCTTTCCACTCTAAGAGTATGTGCTTAATAGATATTTAAGGAATAAATGTTGAATGAATGAACAAATGGCTACCAAACTTTCAAGAATCAGCTAAAAAGGAAATCATTTATCCCCTTGCTACTCCTGTGCTGAATTATGTGTGCCTCCTCTTATTTCTCATACAGGATGTTAGGTAGCTTATATAGCTCCATTAGTGCTTAACACATCACATACAGAACAATTTTCTTCTCTAACATACCAGACTGTGAACTCTTTAACGGTAGAAATAGTCTTCCGTATTCCTCAGACACCATCTGACATGTACCAATCATAAAAAATTATTTCTCCCCCACATCTGTTCCTCTTTTGTTAGTGAAGGAATAAGTGAATGAATTATCAGCCAGTTTCTATCCTCTCTTCCTTTGGCTTCCAAGACATGACACTCAAAGTTTTTCTTCCTATCTTATGGGTTTCTTTTCTTCCCAACTCCTTAAGAATGTCCCAGGCATCAGTCCTCTGTCCCCCTCTCTTCTCCATCCGCACTCATTCCCTTGGTGTTCTCACCCTGGCTTATAACTTTCAGTATCATTCACATACTGATAACTCCCAAATTTTTACCTGCCACTGAAATCCACATCTTTGCTTTCTTAGCATATCTAGTAGGTGTCACATTGTTTAACGTGTCCAATCCCCTCTAAACTTGCTTCATCCATCCTGCCTCAATTAATGTTACACCTCTATCCAGTTGTTCAGGCCAGAAACGTAGGAGTCTCTTTTTTCTTATACCTACATCTAACCCATCAAGGAAATCTTATTACTCCTATTTTCAAATTATCTCCAGAAACTATTTTAAATTGCAATTTGCCTCTAACACACACTTCCAAACTCCTAAACCAAGCTCTCTTTTTTTCTTGGCATTTATTACTTTTTAATAGCATATTACTTATTTATTATATTTATTGTTTGTCTCTCCTATTCCGGATATTTTTTTTGTTGTTGGCTGATGTATCCCAAGCACCCAGTTCAGCATGTAGCACAATGAGAGTACTCAAATATTTGTCAAATGAATAAAGAAAATAATGTTTGAAATAGCTGCATAGTTAATGTATGAAGCGTTATGAAGAAAACATCCATAGTACTGTAACAGGATAATTAGGGGATCCTGACCTAGTCTTAGGCTCTTGTAAAGTTTCCTAAGGAATACCTGAGCGCTGGAAAATGAGCAGGAGTTGGAGTGGGCAAAAGGCAATTGTAAAAGGGAGCCGAAAGAAGAATTCACAGATGTGTTCTCAGCCAAAACGGAAGAATCTGAAATTGCCCCGCATGCTGCCCACATACCAATGGAAAGTCACTGTGAACTCTACTGTGTATGAATACCCAACCCTGAAGACTGCTGGTCCATACCAGCTTTCTCTCCTTCCTCCCCTCTCATTCACTCTTTTTGTTTTAATTAATTGTAAAGTATTTCAGACATACAAGAGCCCTTTACTCATAAAAGCCCCCTAATCTGGCTTCCTTCTCTACTCTTCCACTGAAACAACTTCATCAAGATCACCAATGAATTTGAAATTGCCACATTTTTTTTTCCTGACAGTGGGTGTAGAATTACTACCATGTCTAAATTTGATGGAGCATGGAAATCCCTGTCTCTTCCTGATCTGATACAACAACTTTTCTAATAACACATTTTGTGACTATGTCCAGAATTCTTATGGGGCACCCCATCACCCCAAATAAACATCACTACCTCATTTCTGAGTCTGTCACTAATCTGTACTCACCGTATTTCTAAATCAATTCCCATACCTTATGGTTTTTACTCTCTTAGTTCTCTGAGCAAATTTTTCCCAGTCATTCCAATTTCTCCTTGCTCCTGGAGCTAGAAGCAAAATAACTCTAGGTCAAAGTCTCTCAACCTTGGCACTACAGACATAGTGGGCTGGATAATTCCTCCTAGTAGGGGGTTCTCCCATATAGTACAGAATGTGTACCAGCATCCCTGGCCTCTACCCACTAGATGCTATTAACACTCCACCACCACCACAACTTAAAAGGACAAATGAAAATGTCTCCAGACATTGCCAAGTGTCTCCTGGGAGACACAGTCTCCCCAGTTGAAAGCTATTTCTTGAATTAAGGCATTGCCAATTGTCAGAAAATGAATTCTTTGGCCAATGATTAATATTTCATGACGTGTCTTGTGGAAACTGGCTATGGGGACATTAGCAGCATTCAGTTGAAAATTTATGTGTGGCCAATTGGCTTACCCTCAATTCACTGAGACTATTTCTTTCCCCACCCTAAATGCTAAAAGCTTTCATGATGGGGGCCAAGCTGCCAAATCTAATGAACACATTTCTGTCCTCATCTTCCCAGAACTCTCAGGGGCATTCAAAACAACAGCCCACTGCCTCCAAGATGCTCGTTTTCTCTCCACTATTGTGACACCTCATTGTATTTTTCTTTCTTCCTTTCCAATTGCACCTTCTCTGTTTCCTTTGTAGCCGCTACTTTCTAAATTAGACCTCCAAATGCTATAGTGACAAGCTGACAAGGTGATCAGTTCTAACTCCTTTCTATTCTCCACCTAAACTCTATAATCTACTACACGGTTTAAAACACAATGAAGACACAGGTGAATTTCCAGGCCTGCACTTGCTCTGATTTCAGGACCTATATAACTAATTGCCCATTTGACATCTCTGTTTAGATGTCTAATAGGTAACTCAAATTTATTTTATTCAAAAGAAAACTCTTAATCTTCTCTTCCTCAATCTAGCCCCTCATATGATGAGTCTAATAAGAGATGAGTCTTCCCCATCTCTTTAAATGGCATTGCCATCCTAGTGGCTCAAGCCAAACACCAAAACAGCCCCTTTCATTCCTCCCACTCTTCAGTTTCCACGACCAATTCAACAGTAAGTCTTAATTGTTCTACCTCCAAAATATTTCTTGAATCTATTCATCTCATTCCATTTCCAGTCCAGTTTAGGTCTAGATTGCTGCAACAGCCTCTAGTTAGTTTCCTTCAATTTCCTTTGTCCAATTTCAAGACAGCAACAAGGTGATTTTGACAAAACATCAACAAATCGTGGCACTAATCTGCTTTCAATCTTTCAATGAATTTCCCATTACACTCCTCACTTTCTTTAAGATAAGCACGATCTGACCACTATGGGAGTAACAGACACAAAACTGGCCCTCTTGTCATAAACCATTATAAAATTAAACAAAACGCATGAAATAACTATTTTCAGACATTGGACAATAAGTAGTAAGACTATGATCCTTGAGAAAAGAGAAACAAACAAGGTGATGCCCCACACTTGCCGCCCAGTATAGAGAAGCCCAAACAGAGAACAGTAGTCTTGCAGAGCTCAGAAGACAGATCAATGGGTAAGGCTTCCAAAGGCAGTAGAAATTTGCAGAGCAGAATTACACAGGGAAATTACCAGAAATGCAGCAGTATTAACCTGACAGCGGTCCCCCTGAGTCTCCAGCCAAATACTAAGCCGTGCACACACAGAGCTAAGACTCTACAGGTCAAACCCCTCCCCAACTCAAGAGCAGTGCAGGAAGAAGCCCTACCCCAAACCACAGCAGCTGGTAGAGTTCTCTGTCCCAAGTGACCTCCTTTCACTACCAGGGATGCATCTCCATCCCCACCCTCCTGGCCACAGGTATTTGGTGCATTCATCTGCTGACAGCGCAGTCGGCGGGGTGGGGCAGTGTGAGAGAGAGACTCCTATTCCAGGGTCTGGCAGCAAGCGAGAACCTGTGCCCATTGGGTGGATGCGGAGGTGCTCAAGAGGGCAGGGTTCTGTGGGTGAGCCCCATCTCCCCTCCCCTGGTCGGAGCATCTCCCTGGCAGAGACTTCTAGAGATAGAGAGGCCCGCCCACCTTACTTTGGGGTCTAGTGGCAGAAAGGGAGTGTACAATTGGAGAGCCCCCTATCCACCACTGACACATGGAGACAAGTGCCAATGGGCCAGACACACGACCTGTGGGGAAGCTCGAGAGCCTTTCTTGGGTGGAAAGGCAAACACAAGTGGATCCACTGGAGGGGAAAGTGCCTGGGTTTGTGGATAGAAAAAGAAAAACCTGGCTAAAGACCTCAGCAATGGCACCAGTTGGTCCCCCCCATCAGGAGCAGTCCTCCAAGCTTGGAGAGATAGCCCTGAACTCCATGTTAGCCACTCCCCCTAGCAGCAGGATAAGCAACCATAGAAGCATACTCACCAAGGCTTTCACATTCCAGTTGCAATGTATCTTGCTCCTACCCCCACATCAGGGGGGAGCAGGGTCCAAGCAACCCCTGGGCATGAAAAGACCCCTCTCAAAGATCAAAGCATTCATATATCCCACCTGGGGGTACCAGAGCCTACCACATGAACAACTGATTACCTCGATAATCAGCTCCTCCACGCAAACTACAATCAACAACAGAGTGTAAACCCCATACCTAAACATATTACCTTCCATCTCAAGCTATTAGGGAGCAGTGGATTCATACCCATCCACAAGTACAATCCACCAGCTTGGAGATTAAGCTGGGGAACCAAACTCACTAGTCTCCATCACCAAGAGGTGAAGACATCAGGTCAGAGGTAACCCAACTTGCTAAAACACCCCTAAGGCAATACAGGACCAGCACTCCTCTCCCCAGCATTGTCAAGGAACGACCCTTGGGGACTTGGAAATAGGGTCATAAACCAGCCCTAGCACCCCCAGTTCTCAACCAAGAAGCCAGATAAGAAAGAATCAGTGAAAGAATTCAGGAAACATGAAGAATCAGAGCAAAAAGTCACCCCAAAAGAAATCATTAGCTCCTCAGCAACAGACACCAACTTAAACAAAATGGTTAAAATGACAGAGGAAGAATTCTGAATAGGGACTATAAGAAAGCTCAATAGAATTGAAGAGAAAACAGAATCCTAACACAAAGAAGCCAAAAGAATACAGGAAATGAATGAAAATCTCTCTAAGGAAATTGAAGTATTACGAAAGAACCGAACAGAAACACTGGAAATGAAAGAGGCATCTACAATACACAGTGGAAAGCCTTAAGAATAGGCTGGATCACCCGAGAAAAGAATCCCAGAGCTTGAAGATAACACTTATGTGCTAAACAAATCAGACGAAGAGAAAGAACATAGAAGCAAGAGACATGAGCAAAACATATAAGAAATGTGTGATTATGTGAAGAGACCAAACATAATAATTACAGGCATCCCTGAGAGCAAAGAAGAAAATACACAAGGGTTGGAAAATCTATTTCTTAGAATAATGGAAGAACACTTACCTGGCATAGCCAGAAATCTAGATATCCAAGTATAAGAAGCACACAGAACTCCTGTGAGACTCAATGTGAAAAGGCAATCGCCACATCACATAATTATTAGGCTGGCCAAAGTAAACATGAAAGAGGCAATCCTTCAAGCAGTAATGTGAAAACAGCAGGTAAGTTAAAAAGGAAAACCTATCAGACTAACTGCAATTTTCTCAACTGAAACCTTATAAGCCAGAAGGAACTGGGGACCCACCCTCAGTCTTCTAAAACAGAATCATGGCCAACCTAGAATTCTTTATTCTGCAAAAACTAAGCTTCTCATGTCAGGGAGAAATAAAGACTTTCCCAGACAACCAATCACTGATGGAATTTGCAAAGACGAGACCTGCCCTGCAGGAAGTACTCAGACCTTCATTATACACTGAACAGCACAATAGACACTCACCACTGTAAAATCACCAAAAAGTTAAAGCCCAGAACCCTAATTCCATAATGGCTCAAAGAGGTAAAACAAAACAACAAGAATCTATCCAACAGTATAAACAGAAATCTACCCCAAATATCAATTCTCTCAATAAATGTGAATGGCCTGAATTGTCCACTGAAGAGACATAGGCTGGCTGAGTGGATTAAAAAAAAAAACAAAACACAAGCCAAGTATCTGCTGTCTCCAGGATATGCATCTTACCCATAAGGACACATTCAAACTCAAAGTGAAGGGATGGAAAACAAATTTCCAGGCAAATGGAAACAAAAAGAAAGCTGAGGTAGCCATTCTTATATCAGGTAACATAAACTTTAAAGCAACAAAAGTAAAGAAAGACAAAGATGGTCACTACATAGTGGTGCAGGGAAAAATCCAACAAGAAGATGTAACAATTCTAAATATTTATGCACCCAAAACAGATACATAAAGCAAACCCTGACCAATCAAAATAACATGATAAACAGTAATGCCACAGTAGCTGGGGATTTCCACCTCCTATTGACAGAACTGGACAAATCCTCTAAGCAGAAAATAAGCAAAGAAACAATCTCTAGAACAGAAATCTCTAGAAACAGATCTCTAGAACAAATGAGTCTAACAGACATCTACAAAACATTCCTCTCAAACAACACTGAATATACATTCTTCTCATCAGCTCATGGAACCTGCTCTAAAACTGACCACATACTAGGCCACAAAACAGATCTCAAAAAATTTTTAAAAATAGAAATTATATCACACATCTTCTCAGACTACAGTGGAATAAAATTAGAGATCAATTCCAACAGAAACACTCACCTCTTCATAAAGTCAGGGAAATTAAACAATCTATTTCTGAATGACTATTGGGTCAAGGAGGAGATTCAGATGAAAATCAAAAGATTCTTTGAGCTAAATGATAACAGGGACACAAAATCTGTGGGACACAGCAAAAGCATTCCTGAGAGGAAAACTAATAGCATTAAATGCTCACATCCAAAAGACAAAAAGATCACAAATCAACAAAGTAATGAACCATCTGAAGGAACTGGAGAAGGAAGAGCAAACCAATCCTAAACCCAGCAGAAAAAATAACTAAGATCAGAGCAGAACTAAACGAAATTGAGAAAAAAGGAACTATACAGAAGATTAATAAAACAAAAAGTTGGTTCTTTCAAAAGACAAACAAAATTTTAAAAAAAGGACAAACAAAATTGACAGCCTTCTTGCTAGACTGACAAGAAGTAGAAAGGAATGGACTCTAATAAGCTCAATTAGAAATGAAAAAGGAGAGGTCACAACAGACATCATGGAAATACAAAACATCAAAACATGAAGGAAATGGACAAATTCTTAGAAACACACAATCTCCCTATGCTCAATCAGGAAGAAATAGAATTCCTGAACAGACCAATATAAAGCACAGAAATTGAAGCAGCAATAAAAAAATCTCCCAATAAAAAAAAGTCCCAGACCAGATGGGTTCACATCTGAATTTTATCAAATGTACAAACAAGAACTGATACCTATACTGCAGAAATTATTCCACAACATTAAGAATGGAATCTTCCCCAACTCATTCTACAAAGCCAATATCACCTTGATACCAAAGCCAGAAAAGGATACAACAACAACAAAAAGAAAACTACAGACCAATATCCCTTATGAAAACAGATGCAAGAATTCTCAAGAAAATCTTAGCAAACCAAATTCAACAGCACATCAAAAAAATAATTCATCACAACCAAGTGGGCTTTATCCCAGAGATGCAAGGATGGTTCAACATACATAAATCTATAAATATAATACCACATATAAATAAAAGCAAGACCATATGATCCTCTCAATAGACACAGAAAAAGCATTTGACAAAATTCAGCACACTTTTATGATAAAAACTCTTAATAAAATAGACATATATGGGTCACACCTCAAAATTATTAAAGCCATATATGATAAACCCACAGCTAACATCATACTGAACGGGGAAAAATTGAAAGCATTCCCGCTTAGAACTGGAACCAGACAAGGTTGCCCGCCATCTCCATTTCTATTCAACATAGTGCTGGAAGTCCTTGTCAGAGCAATCAAACAAGAATGGGGAATCAAGGGTGTCCAAATGGGAGCAGAAGTTAAACTCTCACTTTTTGTTGACAGTATGATATTATATCTAGAAAGCCCCAAGAATTCAATCAAGAGAGTCCTGGAATTGATAAATGAATTCAGTAAAGTCTCAGGATACAAAATCAGCACACACAAATCAGTGCTTTCATATATACCAATAATAGTCAACCCAAAAATCAAATCAAAGACGCAATACCTTTCAAATAGCATCAAAGAAAATTAAGTATTTAGGAATATATTTAGCTAAGGAGATGAAAGACCTATATAGGAAGAACCACAAAACACTGAGAAAAGAAGTTGTAAAGGATGTAAACAGATGGAAAACCCTACCATACTCAAGGACTAGCAGAATCAATATTGTTAAAATGTCCATACTACCTAAAGTGATCTACAGAATCAATGCAATCCCTATCAAAATACCATCATCATTTTTCGCAGATCTAGAAAAAATAATTCTATGCTTCGTATGGAACCAGAAAAGACCTTGTATAGCCAAAGCAGTCTTAAGCAAAAAGAACAAATTGCGAGGCATCAGTCTACCAGACTTCAAGCTATACTACCAGACTATAGTAACCAAAACAGCATTGTACTGGCATAAGACAGAGATAAAGACCTTTGGAACAGGACTGAGAACCCAGATATAAAACCATCCTCATATTGTCATCTAATCTTTGACAAAGAAGACAAAAATATACACTGAGGAAAAGAATACCTATTCAATAAATGATGCTGAGAAAATCGGATAGCCACATGCAGAAGATTGAAACTGGATCTGCACCTCTCACCTCTCACAAAAATCAACTCACGATGGATAACAGACTTAAACCTAAGACGTGAAACCTTAAGAATTCTAGAAAAAAATGTTGGGAAAACTCTTATAGACATCAGCCTAGGAAAAGAATTTATGAAGAAGACCACCAAAGCAATCACAACAAAAATAAATAAATGGGACCTGTTCAAATTAAAAAGCTTCTGCACAGTCTAGGAAACTATCATTTGAGTGAACAGACAACCTACAGAATGGGAGAAAATATTTGCATGCTACACATCTGATAAAAGGCTAATAACAAGAATCTGTACTGAACTTAAGAAAATTAACAACAAAAATCAAACAACCCCACTAAAAAGTGTGCAAAGGACATGAACAGTAACTTTTCAAAAGAAGAGAGAATGGCCAGCAACACATTAAAAAGTGCTCAACATCTCTAATCATCAGGGAAAGGCAAATCAAAACCACAATGAGATACGACTTAACTCCTTTATCAGAAAGTCCCAAAACAACAAATGCTGGCGAGAATGTGGAGAGATAGGAACACTCTTACACTTTTGGTGGGACTGAAGATTAGTACAACCCCTGTGAAGAGTAATTTGAAAATACTCCAAAGAGCTAAAAGTAGAGCTACCATTTGATCCAGCAATCCCACTACTAGGCGTCTACACAGAGGAAAAAAAAAGACATTCTGTAATAAAGACACCTGCACTCGAATGTTTATGGCAGCACAATTCATAATTGCAAAGATGTGGAAACAACCCAAGTGCCCATCAATACATGAGTGGATTAATAAAATGTGATATATGTATACCACAGAATACTACTCAACCATAAAAAACAATGGAGAACAGTACCTCTTATATTATCCTGAGTATTATCCTAGAGCCCATTCTTCAAAGTGAATGGAAAAACACAAGAATGGAAAAATAAGCACCACATGTACTCCCCATCAAATTGGTACTAACTGATCAACACTTAGGTGCTCACACGGAGGGTGCCAGGTAGGTGGGAGGCACGTGGGGGGATGGTAAACTCATAAATAATGGGTACAGAGCATACTGTCTGGGGGATGGGCACACTTATAGCTCTGGCTTGGGTGATGCAAAGGCAATATATGTAACCAAAATGTACCCCCATAATATTCTGAAATTTAAGAAAAGAAAATAAATAAATTAAAAAAAAAGACTCTACAGGTCAAACAACAAGCTACTGGGAAAGAATAATTATCAGGGGGCTATGAGTTCAGCAACTACCTGAACTCTCATGAGGATGGGAAAAATTGAAGTTCCAAACAGCCAAAATGGAGAGAACAGCAGAGGCATTTAGTGGAGACACCAGAAAAGCCAACCCTCAGGAGTAGAGCTAATTTAGCCCTAGAGGGAAGGCTATTCTAAACCAGCCCTAACAGAGTTTAAAAGCTAGTTTTGAAAGGATCAAGTTAATCCACAAGTAAATTAACTCTTGCAAAATAAAACAACACTTCATTAAGGAAGATACCAAAATCCAGACACTCAATAACCTTGTATCCATCATGCCCATCATACAGTAACAAATTACTAGACAAAGCAGGGAAATATGACCTCTAACCTGGAGACAAGTCGAATTGAAATAAAAACAGAAATTACAAAGATGATGGAATTATCATCCCAGCTAATAAACTAAGAAATGGTTGAATTGCAAGAGGAAAAAAGGAAAAATTAATGGAAAATCTATAATTAAGAGAGTTAAAGCATATTTCTGAAAAACAGACACAACAAAGCCACAATATTTAGGGCTGATTCTTGGGAATATATGTATATTATATAATATAATAAGCATTATATGTCCCTAATATAATACTGGAGATATAGATATGATACATATAATAAAAAGCAAAAGCATGACTACCATAAAAGCTAAGATAGTGGTTACTTTTACAGGGAAGGGAGAGAGTTCTGACTGGGATCCTACACCTGGAGGGTTTCTGAGTGGCTGTTAAGAGTTCTATATCTAGACCTGGGTGGTGGTTACAAGGGTGCTTACTTTGTAATTTACCAGACTACACATCTGTTTTACACTATTTTCTACATTTGTTCTATACTATATCAAAAAAAGTTTGTAAAATCTCTTAAATTCATTTTTTTCTTCCATCTCAACATCTAAACACATTAGTTTAGGCCATAACAATCTCTCACCTGCATGAAAACAAATAATTCATCAGCCTTTCCCAGCCTACAGTTTGCCCACATTGAATCTATTCTCCATGCTGTAAACAAGGTGCTCAACTGGGCACACAGGAGATATTTAATAATATTTGTTCAGTAAGTATGTATAAAACTTTAAAATGTATGAACAAAAATAAAAAATTACTATTAATTATAAACAATCTTTATCAATAAAATCTTATATTTTACAAAATTTCTTATTTGGTATTTCTGTATCTACTTGAAAATGTTAAAACTGCATATTTTTAAAATACCTTACAATTCAGATTTTCAACTAATTTTATCTGACTTCCCCTTTTCCTCATTACCTAATTCCAAATGGATAATTTCCAGATGCTTTACTTTAAGGTGAAACTATTATAGTTTCACTTTTAAACCCTGGCAAGCACAGAAGCAAAATATAAAGAAAACAGAAATCTATTTGAATAAGAAATCCTTCTCTGCATACAATAAGGAATTAAGACGTGTTTTAAACCATTCATGGGCAGAAAGCTTTACTATTAAGACATTTTAAAACCCATCACTCAGAACAAATTTCCGCCCAGAAGCTCGTACATTAAAATTCATTATGAACACATCTTGCTGATGCGTGAGCTGATAAATGTGATGTGTGAGCTGATAAACTCCCCTTTCCCACTGTGCACATCAAGCCTCTGACTCATGCACTGTTAATAAAGAGAGGAAACTCTGGTAATAGAAATGAATGCACTATTCAAACAAGTATAAGAATATGTTATTTGCTCACTTTATTTTGTTCCTTTTGACCTGAAAAATTTCATTCAAAAAAAATTAAAGTGGAAGAAGAATTATCTGGATCTTGTGTTACTGTCAACTGTGGCAGACAGTAGGAAATGTGTTCATTTTCTCTCACTCATTTACTATAGAATAATATCAAATCTAGAGTTAGAAAACAAACAAGTTAGGAATAAAATTTCATGATTCTCCTTTTCTTTGGCTATTTCCTTTTAAAAGTAAGTCAACTTTTACTTACAAACCTAAGTGAAAGGAGCATTTGTGACTAAAAGGTCTGAATGTCTGAAATTTCTTCCCTCCCTCAAGTTTCAGATTTTAGCCTAATTTAGCACCCTTGGTTCAAGGGTAAAAGCTTCAAATTGTTCGTGAAGTCCCTCACAGATTCAATCTTCCACACAAGTTCTGGGTTTACTGTACTCGCAACATAGAGGAGACAGAATTAAGGAAGGGGAGGGCAAGTGAAAAGAACCCTCACTCCTTTTTCAGTATATTCACCAATGTCCTGCAGCATTGTACTTTAACCCTTACCATCTCTGGTAATGGTATTATGCTGAGAAAAAGTTATCCTGTCAAAATGGAAATCAGGGACAAATGACACAACAAAAAGAGGAGGAGGAATAACCTAAATAAATAAGGTATGAGTTAAAACAGCAACTCAAAGTACTGTAAAAAAAAATTTTCTAAATAAGCTATGACACTAGTCTCATTTTCCAAAAATCACTACAAAAAATGAAACTGAGAACCTCTTTAATTCTTCCTATTCATTGTCTATTTTTTTCCTCTATGTATCTGTGTTTCTTTTTTCCACAATATTCCCTGCTTATACTTTTCATTTGCCAATAACACTGACAGGCATTAATCAGATGTGCTGGTTAGATACAGAATTCCTAGCCTAAAACCCAATCAAATATTAGCACTTTTAACCTCAAACATTTTTGCAAGCCCTAACAATAATGTTTTAAAACAAAGTTACATTTTATTCATCAAAAGAGCATCTACCTACATTTTAAAAAATAAGAGCATACATTGAAATACATTATTTAGTTGGCCTACAGACAATGCTTGGTATGCACATGCATTAAGATCCCAAAATTCCATGGCCAACTTAGGTAATCTCTGCCAAGAAACTGAGAACCAAAGTTTGGGCATGAAATTTTCATGTGTTAATATAACAGGATCACCTGTAAAGTTGGTTGAAACGCCATGTGTCCAAGCCCCAAGTACAAACCAAGACTGGCCTGTAATTCAGCACTTGTCCAATAGATGTCCTCACTCTCCTACCAATCAAAGGAAAGGGACTAAAGCAAAACACAAAATCTAACACACAACAATGTAATTCAATACAAACAGAAAATACAATGCTTAATTGAAATTTTACTTTTTCCTCTGTCTTTTTTTTAGGGGCAATTGTTTACCTGTTCTCTACAGAATCATGTTCAGCATAAAATGAAAAACTAATCATAAATGTCACTGGATACAAATGCTATTTTAATGTTACCATATTTCGACAAATCTAAGATGCCACTGATTATAAGACACACCACTGTTTCATGTGCTGGAAAGAAATGACAGGAAATGCCTCCAAATAAAACATAACACGAAGGTTTATGATTTAAAATTGTATTTAATACTGATTACAAGAGTTCTTTTTCTTTTTACTGAAACAGTTTAATCACATTAATCGCTTATCATTATATACCGTTTTCATATCTTTCCCCATACCCAGTAACTTCATTAATGCTGATTCACAGAATATTTCTGATGACGTATCAAACAACAATTAAAGTTAACATGAGAAATACTAACAATGCTCATACCTCAACTGAAGTGCTGACAAAATGAATAGCCATGATTATATCTGTGAATATACAGGCAAACAAATATATCAGGGCTGCTGGTTTGCTGACAGATTGTAAGATAGCATCAAGTATAAGACTTCACTCAATTTCATGTTGTTAATATGGAGAAAACTGTGAGTCTTAGAATTAATGAAATACCGATTTTTAAAAAGATGGACAAAAATCCAATAAATAATAAAATCTATGGATATCCAAGTATTGCCAATCCAAAATTCTTTTTGCCGTCCTTGATACACTAGTAATATTATGTACACCTCCAACAATTATTTAAAGTCAGTGGCCAACATTATCAGTGGCCTCATGTACAGGCCCTGGGCTAAGCACTGCAATTCCTCTCTGCCCACGGAGAGCTCACCTGTGTGAGGCAGTAGGAGGAACAGAGGTTTATTAGGAGCAACCCTTCACCCAATCTAGATTAGCAGTTAAATTCCTTACTAGACTCCCTTATTCACTCTTGTCTCTCCCCCATTTATTCTCAACACACCCAGAGTAAATTTTAAAAGCTATATCAGTTCGAGTCACTCCCTTGATTAAACAGTGGAATGGTTTTCTCTAGCACTTTGAATAAAATTGTTGGAAGGCAGGTAGTTTGTCTCCTAGAGGACATGGATTTTGTTTTATTCATTGCTATATCCTTAGGGCTTTGCACATGGTTGGTGTCCAATAAATAGCTGATGAGTGGAATGAGTGAATCTTACTCTGGCTACCTCTCCAACTTCTCATCTCATAAAGTCTCCCTCTTACGTCGTACACCTTGCCTTCTAGCCTCCTTCCTGTACCCTCAAAACTCCTTCCTATCAGGCCTTTGGAACTGTCCTTCATGAAATGACTTCACCCAAATGCTCAGCAAGGCTGGCTGCTTCTCTTTTTTCAGATCTCCATTTAAAGGAGCCTCCTCAAAGACCCTTAACTGGTTTATAAAAATCCCCTTTCCCAACATAATTAACACTCCACACAATTCATTTATTTCATCTCATAATTATAAGTTTACCGTCTCCCACTAGATTTTTAAGTTCTAGGAGGACACAGACCACATGCTATGATATGAAAATGAATACCGAGTGCCTATCCCAGGATCAAATACATATTAAAGGCTCAATAAAAATAATTGTTGAATCCATGAGAAAGGAAAGGCCATACCAAGTACCTCTAGCATCTTACTGCTTTAGAAACAATCTTTATGTATTAGCCTAGACACATATATTATAAAACTTTACCCCAAATTATCATTTTAACTTTGTCACTTATATTTTCTAACATATGAGGGCCAAGGAAGGACTAGATTTCTTTGTACATTATGTACAAATATGTGAGACTTGATATTTGTAGAGCTTCTTGTTATTGGAAAATCAGTTTTAAATTCATGGCTTTTCCCATTACTTTTTCAAATTCGCCACATTTCTGATTGTTCACTGCCAGAAATAACACTGTGCCTTTCTGCAAGTCTTAGTTATTCAGGATTCATTAACTGCAAAACTTAAAAAAGAACTGGCATAGATTGAAATATCCGGAACAACAGAAGCAGCACAAGTTCTGACACAGAAAGATGGTTAAGATAAATTATTGAGTAAGGCATAGCTGCTCTAACACAGCAGGCACTAGCTACATGTATATACTTAAATTAAATTAAATTTTTTTTTTTTTTTTTGAGACATAGTCTCACTCTGTTGCCCAGGCTAGAGTGCCGTGGCCATCAGCCTAGCTCACAGCAACCTCAAACTCCAGGGCTCAAACAATCCTCCTGCCTCGGCCTCCCAGGTAGCTGGGACTACAGGCATGCGCCACCATGCCCAGCTAAGTTTTTCTATTTTTAGTTGTCTGATCAGCTCTTGTTCAGGCTGGTCTCGAACTCCTGAGCTCAAGCAATCCTCCCACCTCGGCCTCCCAGAGTGCTAGGATTACAGGCATGAGCCACCACGCCCAGCCTAATTTAATTTTTAATTAGTTATATTTAAAGAAATTTAAAAATCATTTCCTAGTCACAATAAACACATTTCAACTGCTCAGCAGCCACCTGTGGCTAGTGGTTATTATATTTGACAGAGCAGATACAGAACATTTCCAACATCACAGAAAGTTACGTTGAACAATGATGATGGATAGTATTCTACCTTTGTTGAGAAAGAAACAGAAATAATGAAAAAATATATAAATAATAAAAATGACTAGAAGCATATATATGACAAAAGTTAACAATTATCACTAGGTAATAAAACCTTGGGTTTTAAGTTTTTGCTAATCTATTTCTAATTTTTCTAATCAAGCACAATGGATTTCTTGTGTAATAAAATCATGTTTTTAAAAAACAATGACATTCTCCTTCAAAAATAACAATGTCCTCACCGTAAATAAACATTTCAGATTTTTTACAAAAGGAGAAATTATGGAATAAACTACAAATTTAAAAGTATTTTTTAAAATTACTATTTCACTGCTTTGGGACTATACCAGTATTTTAACCTCCTTCCTCACATTTCATTTAAAAAGAAATTATTCGGACTCCTACTAATACAGTTCAGGGATTTTTTCCCCCTATTCCAAATGTAAAGATTAAGTCTGGCCATAAACAGAAAAGCTATTATAGCTGTTAAGTTTTTAATTCAATGTAAGACGAATTCTTTCTTTATGCCTTCTTTAAATGAAGCATTACCTAGAAAAGTGAAACATCATCGATATTCACTGAGGTCGGCTAAAGCTTAAGTTTCCTCTCTAAAAAGCAAATAACAGTATGTCTCTATATCAATCTTCTAGCTATGCCTCCATGGAAGCAAATTATTTTCATCACGTATCTTTTATAGCAAGGCAACAGTTTCCATGGAAACCACAAGGCAAATATCCATTACTGCTGCCAAGGACTTTATAAGCACACATAAACTGAGATAACCACTTACTTTCTCTTATTAATATTTTAAAATTGAACAATAGTTAGCTATTCAGATTCTGTTTTGTTGTGTTATCTCTATGAACAAATCTAAAGATGATTAAGAAACCAAAAAAATTCTGTACCCCTCTAGCAACAAATGAGCCTCTGGAAATCAGAGGGTGAGAGAAGAAAAGGCCCAGAAAGTTATTAAGCCAGCATACATACCAGAAGACGAAGTCAACCCACACAAGAGAGCAAATCAGAACAGAAATCAGTGACAGACACACTTAAATATAAAACACAAAATTTCCTTCCACTAGCACAGCAGAGCACATAAATTTATCTAGGCCACCACGCTGATTAATAAGGAAAAAGACGACAATAAATGCTAACAACTAAAAAAGTGGTCCTCACCTCTCTCAACATGTTGTTCTCTTTTTCCTTCTGCTCTAAAAGGCTTTCTAGGTGGTGGACATGCATCTCTGCCTCTGCCAGCCGTCTTGTTCTCTCATGGTCTTCCTCAGTAGCCTTAGCAGAAAGTCCTTTGCTCTGCAACATCTCCAGAAGCTTCTTGATGGATTCATCCCGAGCATTTAAGGTCTGCTTCTGAGTCTCAATACGCAGCTCCATTTCCTCCAGGGTCTTTCGAAGAAGGAACAGCTCTTTGGCCTGCCGTTCATGCTCAGCATGTAGCCTCTGAAAGTTCTCCTCCGTCAACTCTGCCACACAAGGTTCTCCAGGCCTATTGCTACTGTCTTGCTGAAACAGCTGATTCAGGTCCCTCTGGATCCGCAATTCATCCTGAAGAGCCTGGATCGTCATCTGCATGTGCTAGAACCAAGACAAAAAAGAAAACCCCAAATCAACTTTCCTCCTCAAGTAGCAAAAATACAGAGCAGATTGCGGTGAGTCGAAAATAGCTACAGGGGCTCTCAGAAATCTGCAACCAGCAAATCAGGATTCACCTTATTCTATTTCACAGTTTCCTAAAAAATGATTTAGATAACCTGCAAGATGTCAGTAATTTAACAAGAAGCAAGAAAAGTATGGCAGCTCCTCACTTTGCATAAGACATGGTAAAATAAAGACACTGTTCAAAATTAATAGAAGGCATTACATAGGAACTGAAGGTGAAGGAGGGAGGAAACGAGAAATCTACAGGGGAAATAAATATGAACACATTCATTCAAAACATCTCACCAAAAAATACAAAGGATATAAAAACACAAAATGACTTTGAAGTATTATAAACATTAAATAATAAATACTAACATTTAATGAGTAGTTTATATATACCAGATTGTGCCAAGCATCTTATATGTGAATTCAGTTCACCTTCATTATGACACATGTACTATTTTTTATTTTGTGATAAAAACACTTAACATGAGATCTATCCTCCTAACAAATTTTAAGTATACATTATTGTTGACTATAGGCACAATGTTGTACAGCAGATCTTTAGACCTTATTGATCTTGCTTAACTGAATATTTATGCCCACAGATTAGTAACTCTCCAATTCCTTCCCCTTCCCCCAGCCCCTGGCAACCACCATTACACTCTGTGATTCTGTGAATTTGACTATTTTAGATATCCAGCACATGTACTATTATTTCAATTGTATTGATGAGGGCACCAGGCTTAGAGAGGTTTAAGTAACTTGTCCAAGATCACGCAGAAAGTGACAGAGCTGGCACTCAAACCAAAGCAATCCTTGCATCCCACTAAAGTCAGTACTACCCAAAGATAATAATATAACAAAGTTTTTTAAAAACTGAGAATATGTGAGTTTTTTGCAGAGGAAGATAACTATATGGGTGAATAATTAAATGAAGATGCTAATTAGATAAACAACTAAATGGTTTGAGAGGGCATATCTTTAGCTTATATCCCTAATGAAGGTATATGAACCTTTAATCTGAATGGATAAGTAAATTCCGATAAATTATACAATGAATTCCAACACGCTGTTACATTAAGAATCTTATTTTTAGGAATGAAGAAGCAACAAGAAAAGATCCTTCCTTGTATTCAAGGCTTGGCAGTGTGCCATAGTGGGAAGAACATTAAACCATGATCAGAAGACATGAGTTTTAGTTCTGGCTCTTACACTGACTAGCTATGAAATTTGGACACATCACCATCTTTCTGGGTTTCAGAGTTCTCACATTTTAAATGAGGGTATAAATACCTATATTATCCATTCAGAAAATAATTTTTTAAAAAGATGACTACCAATGATTTTTGGCCTTAAAAAGGAAAGAAATTCTGACACATGCTACAACAGGATGAACCTTAAGTATGTAGTACTAAGGGAAATAATAAGTCAATCACAAAAAGACAAATAGTATATGATTCTACTTATATGAAGTTATCTAGAGTAGTCAAATTTATAAAGACAGAAAGTAGAACAGTGGTTGCCCGGGACTAGGGGGAGGAGAGAATGAGGAGTTACTGTCTAACGGGTATAGAGTTTCAATTTTGTGAGATAAAAGGTTCTAGAGATAGATGGTAATGATGATTTCACAAAATGAATGTACTTAATGCCACTAAACTGTACAACTAGAAAATGATTATGATGGTAAATTTTACATTACATGTATTTTAACACAATAAAAAAATTGGGTGGAGGCCTGACACAGTGACACATGCCTGTAATCCTAGCACTTTGGGAGGCCAAGGTGGGAGGATCACTTGAGCCCAGGAGTT
>CAUYPO010061690.1:0-83514 GCA_963574435.1 Cheirogaleus major
TAACCCCTGTCTCTCTGAAATGGATAAAAACCAAACTGTAACCCAGTCATATCAAGTCCACTGCTCAAGACCCCTTGGGAGTGGCTCCAGGTCATGGTCCTCAAATTTGGCTCAGAATAAATCTCTTTAAAATTATTTTACAGAGTTTGGCTTTTTTCCGTCGACACCTTCCATGGGTGTCTACACCAGTCCCATTTCATGGGCCCCTCCAACAGCTGGGGGTGCTGGCTCCCAGATGTCACCGACAACACAGCCTGGTTTGCCCATGTCAGGGCAGAGACCTTCCTCTGAATCGTCAGCTTCCCCCTTTGAACTTGAACTTCCCCAAGTCTAACTTCTAATAAGTTCTTTTTTTCCATGATACTCACAGCTGTTCTGCTTCCCTGATTGCCCCTCACTGAGAGAGTCACCAGCAGAAGTGATTTTGTACCTGTTCCAGCACTAGCAACTTCCGTTTCCTCCCTCTTGGAACACGCTCACATGTTATGAGAAGCCCAGGCTACATGGAAGGCAACAGGTGGGCACCCCAGTGGACAACCCTGGTTGGACTCCCACTCAGTAGCTAGTGCCCACCGCCATCCATGCACATGTGCCATCTTGGATGTCAGCCCAGTCAAGCCCCAGATGACTACAGCTCAAGGTCACAACACAAAGAACAGAAGAACCACCCAGCTGAGCCCAGCCAACCAGGGAATCATGAGAGATAACACAGCAGTTGTTTTAAGCCACTGAGTTTTGGAGTGGATTGTTATGCAGCAATGGGTCACGAGAACACTCACCATGGTTCAGTCATGTGGACCTTCCTTCTGCTTCTTAAAAGTGCTTTAGAGACTTGCGTGACCTGTTTTCTCTGCTCAAAATGCCCTTCCCCCAATCTTCTCATGTCTGGTACTTTCTTGTCATTCAAGTCTCAGCTTAAATGTCACCTCCCAGAGAGGCTCGCTATCAGTTTTATGTGTCAACTTAGCTAAGCTACAGTCCCCAGTTATTGAATCAAACGCTGATCTAGGCATCTCTGAGAAGGTATTTTGTAGGTGCAATTAAAGTCTATAATCAGGGGACTTTAAGTAAGAGAGATTAGCCTTGATAATCAGGGTGGGCTGATTTAACCCACTGAAATGCCTGCAGAGCAGAACTGAGGCTTCCCTGAATAAAAACTGATTCTAGTGAGACTCTGTCTCAAAAGAAAAGAAAAAAACAGATTCCACACATGGACAATAGCTTCCAGCTCTTCCTGACACCCTGCCCTACAGATTCTGGACTTGCCCAGCCAGCTCCCATCACTGCATAAGCCAATTCTTTGCAAGAAATCTCTAATCTATTTGTCCTACTGATTCTACTTCTCTGGTTGAACCCTGACTAGACCGCTCTGATTGCCCCATCAAAGTTAGTCACTTAGTCAGCATCACTTCCCTCCACTTTAATTCTCTGCATAAAACCCATCACCATTTGATATCTTTCTTATTTATCATTTCCTCCAACATATTCTAGAGCAGTGCTGTCCCATGGCATGTTCTGTGATGATGGAATGTTCTACAATATGCTGTTCCCATACGGTAGCTGCTGGCCACAGAGAGCAATGCATCACTTGAAATGTGGCTACTGCAAATGAAAAAGGGAATTTCAACTTTTACCTAATTCTAATGAATGTAAGTTTAACTCACCACATGAGTCTAGTGGCTGCTGTACTGGCCAGCTCGGGGCTGGGACACAGGCCCAAGAGAGCAGGCAGCTGGTCAGCCTCGTCCATCACTGTGACCCTAGCCCCACACCGCGACTGACACAGAGAAAGTTCTGGCAGTGTGTATAGAGTGAAGGAATGAGCCATTTTTGCATAAGTGCATGTGCATTGGGTTTCTGTCACTTGCAAGCAAGAGTCCTAACATGGTGCCACCGCCGTGTGAGGGATTCCTGAGAACCTGGCTGCAGCAGGTACAGGGTGAGGAAAGGCACTCATGCTGGGACGTGCAAGACCCTGCAGGCTTCGGGAGGGGTGTCTCTTCCTCTGCTCACCCAGCCTTGCCCAAGTTAGCAGCAAGTAGAACAATAGGGCAATCAAGACCGGCTCCTACTCTTTGTTCCTGCTCAAAGGAAGACTATATGGTGGAAGGCGGGGTTCTGGGGGGCTTCATTCAAAGCCCAAACTGGGAAGAAGCCAGAGAGCATCTGAGGCTGTCCTATTTTGGGGCCACTTTGCATCCTGTTTTCCTCCTGGCCGCCAGTTTTCTCCCTGGATGCTCAGGAGAAGCTGGAGGAGGGAAGACTACATGGTGGGGGGCGGGCTGCCGGGAGGCTGTTGGGGTGCAGGGTGCTGCACCCTGGCCTCTACCTGCTCCCCTGCATGGCGTCCTGAGGCTCCGGGAGGACTTCCAGCATCTCTTGCCTGCTCTAAGGCCACCCACCTACTCTGCAGCTAGAGTGTTTGTTTGAAAACTGGACAAGAGATCCAGGCCCCTTCTGCTCAAACCCTGCAGTGGGCCAGGCATGGTGGCTCACACCTCTAATCCCGGCACTTTGGGAGGCCGAGGAGACAGAATTGCTTGAAGCCAGGAGTTGAAGACCAGCCTGGACCACATAGCAAGATCCTGTCTCTACTATAAAGAATAATAAAAATTTAAAACCCTGCAGTGTAAACTCCTCGTCGTGGCCCACCATGAGGGGCTGGCATTGTCCCACTTGTCTGACTCTAGCTCCCACTGCCCTCCCCGGCATCCCCAGGGGGCAGCCACGCTGGTCTCTCTGTGCCTAGGATGCTCCACCCTCCTTCCCGCCACAAGGCACTTCCATGTTCCCCCATCACTCTCAGTCACCAGGAGAATCCCCCACTCCCTTTCCCGCTGGGTCTCAGATCAACCCTGAAGCCCCGAGCAAGTCCCTGAGCCCTGGGACCCAGCACAGTGCCAGATGCAGAGTGAGTGCTTCGTAGATATGTGTGGTAGGGAGGGAAGAAAAGTAGGAAGGGAGGGAGGGAAGCAAGATAGATCTTCCATTATCTTGACCTTGGGTTTTTCTCTGGGAAAGGGAAGATACAAATTATCATGCTGAAAAACATCAAAAGGCCAAAAAGAAGAGCAGAGGGAAAGAAGGAACAGAGGAAAAGAGAAAGAAGGTCATGACAACAGCACTCTGATTGGGGGCCCATGTCCCGACCAGACTCTCAGCTGGTAGGACAGCTGTGACCCAGGAGGAGGAGGTCCAGGAAGGGACCTGCTGTCCTCAGACCCCAAGGTCTCCAGTCTTGGGCTGGAGGAAGAGTTGGGGCAAATGACGATGTGCTTTTCACACAGCCAGATCAATGCCACCCTGGGACCCCAGCTCCGCAGTGACCATGGGGGAGCAGCAATGTTGAGGGAGACAGTGGCTCAGAGTGAAGGGAAACAAAGAGGAACAGAACTAGAAGGCTGAATTAGAAAAGCTCAAGCCCAGCAGGCCCTTGGAGAGAAAAAGAAAGAAGGATGGAGAAGGTAAAGAAAAGTAAGATGAGGGCAAAGAAGAGCTAGAGGCCCCTGGTGATGGTGGTGTTGGTGGTGACGGTGGTGGTGGTGGTAGTGGTGGTGATGGTGGTGTCGGTGGTGACAGTGGTGGTGGTGATGGTGGTGGTGGTGGTGGTGATGGTGGTGGTGATGGTGGTGATGGGAGGGATGGTGATGGTGGTGGTAGTGATGGTGGTGGTGATGGTGGTGGTGATGTTGGTGGTGATGGTGGTGGTGGTCGTGGTGGTGACGGTGGAGGGGATGGTGGTGGTAGTGATCGTGGTGATGGTGGTGGTGATGGTAGTGGTGGTGGTGATGGTGGTGATGGTGGTGATGGTGGTGGTGATGGTGGTGGTGATGGTGATAGTGGTGATGGTGGTGGTAGTGGTGGTGGTGGTAGTGGTGATGGTGGTGGTGATGGTGGTGGTGATGGTGGTGACAGTGGTGGTGGTGGTAGTGGTGGTGGTGGTGGTGGTGATGGTGGTGGTGATGGTGGTGATGGTGATGGTTGTGGTGATGGTGATGGTGATGGTGGTGATGGTGGTGGTGGTGGTGATGGTGGTGGTGATAGTGGTGATGGTGGTGGTGGTGATGGTGGTGGTGATGGTGGTGGTGGTGGTGATGGTGGTGGTGATGGTGGTGGTGGTGATGGTGGTGGTGATGGTGGTGGTGGTAGTGATGGTGGTGATGGTGGTGGTGATGGTGGTGACGGTGGTGGTGATGGTGGTGACAGTGGTGGTGATGGTGGTGGTGGTGGTGGTGATAACAATAAGATAATATTTAGAATTATTATTTATCTAATTCAAGCCAGGCCTTGTTATTTGCCTGCCTCATCTCATGTAATCCTCCCAATAACCAGTGGGGTTCAAATGCTCAGCATCCCCATCCCAGTGCTCAGGAAACTCACCCCAGAATCATGAAATGCCTTATTCACAAGCACACAGCTAATAGGTGGCAAAGCCAGAATTTGAACCCAAGTTTCTGTGACTCCGGATTCCATGCTCTTAGCAAGTGGTTGAGGACTAAGCAGAAAGAGGACGGAGCCTTCGCTAACCACCCTATTTAACACAACCACCTGTCCCCATTCCTGGAGTGTACTACCGAACCCCCTCAGCCTGCTCCACTTTTTCTTTTATCCACGGCATTTATTCTACACTCTATAATGTACGTTTTTATTATGATAACAACCTATTGTCTGCCTCCCCCGACCAGAATGTGACCTCCATGGGGACACACGTCTAAGCAGGCATTTCCAGAGATCAGAACAGCAACTAGCAAAGAGTAAGCATTCAACAAATTTTGTGGAATGAGGAAACAAATGCTCTTTTGGTTTCAGGCCACAGCTGATAGGACAAGGGAAAGTTAAGATGTCCTGGATTTGAGGTCCCTTGAGCTTGTTGAAGGAATGAATGAGTATTCTTTGGTTTCAGGCTAAGACTGATCTAATAAGCTGTGAGAAGAGAAAAGTGAGTTAATATTTTCTATCTTTGGGACTCCTTGGGCACTGGTAAATAAAGATATCTGCAAAACCCAAGGAGAAAACTAAGGTAGCATTAACATCCATAAAATAAAGCTGCCCCATCCTCTGAGAGAGAAAGAGAGACATCACATATTCTTGGCCAAGCACAAAGCAACCTTGCCTCCATATACTTGATATCCATATGAGTTTCTCAACACAACTTGTATTCCTTCAGCCATTTAACAAACGTGTGTTGAGTCTTCACAACAAGCTAGAATTCAAAATATCTGATTTCATCACTATAGGTTAAGAGCTGGGGATACCAAAATGAATTTGATATGACCTTCAAGAAGTAAGAGTCTGGTGGAAAAGACACTAGCTTATTCTTTAATCTGGAATAACATTTTTAGTTAGGGTGAAGGGAAACCATCCAGCTCCCAAGATGGTTATAAGCTTCAAGGAACTAATCATTTTTGAAGGAAGAGAATTTAAAGCACAATGGATCCTTTGTGGATGGCTCACGGGTTCCCCCTGGTGGAGATGAGTAGCAAGCACGTCATGCAGCTTCCCAGCATTTCCTGCAGCAAATATAACCTGGGCAATGTACTGGGAATAGCACATACTGAGCCTGAATACCAACATACTGAGCCTGAATGCCAACATACCGAGCCTGAATCCCAACATACTGAACCTAAATACCAATATACTGAGCCTGCCAGCAGGAAGACCACAATCAAGTGAGGAAGTGAGACAAGGAAACTGACAAGCACTATAAAGCAGGGTCAGTTGGTGATTGAAGCATTCATTCATTCATTCATTCAACAAAGGACAGAGTCCTTATGGCGGCAACGTGCCTGTCGTGTTAAAGGGAAATCAAGGAGACCAGTGTGGCTGCCATAAAATGAGCAAAGGCAAGAGCAGAAGGAGATGAGGCCAGGGAGATGCTGAGGGGCTCAGCAGTGTAGACTTCGTGGGCCCCTGGATAGACACGGCATCCTGGTGGCCAAGAGCCAGGGGTCAGCTCCGTCTGCAGGCCCAGGAAAGGCCTCGCTGAGCACTGGATTTTGGGGTGGGCTTGGGTGAGCAAGTGTTCACCAGAAGGACAAAAGAGGAAGGGAAGTCGAAGCAGGCAGGTAAGTACCAAGGTGTGACTCCACGTCTCCTCTAGAACACTCTAAGTAACGGCAGATTTATCAGATATTTAGCTCGAGGGGGAAATGTGAGCAGTGGAACTCCAAGTAGGAACCAAATCCTGAGAAGCTTTGCAATCCATGAGAAAGACACTCCTGCACTTTAGGCCACTGGTGAGTTTTCACGGCCAGGTGAGGGGAAGGTGCATTTATTCAAAAATATGTACTGAGCCCTTCCCATGCACTAGATGTTGGCCTTCACCCTGGGAATCAAACAGTGAGCAGAAACGGGGATGTATGATCCTTGCCTGCATGCAGCTTATGGTCTAGCAGAGGAGAAAAACCCACTTAAAAACAAATCACCCCCCAAAAAGGGCAGAGATTAAAATGTGATAAGTGGCTCTGTTACCTCCAGGAATGGAAGAGGTTAAACATGACGCTAAGGAAACTCAGAGTGGGGTGGAGGATCCTTTACCAAGAAATCTGAGTTGAGCTGACCTCAGCCCTAAGTGCTGTAGGAATTGGGCAAAAGCGGAGCATGCGGCCACTGCTTTCAAGGTCTGAGTGGCCTAAGGCTGCCATCTGAGGCAGGACATGAGAGACTGAGTCTTAGCTGCCTTGAGGCCAGAAGCAGGTCCATGTGGAGGCCAGAGGATCAACAGGGCCAGTGTAAGTTCAAACCATGGCTCACAACCCACAAGTGAGGTGCAAAATGAAAGTGGTGGTCATTACCATCATTTGGTAAGTGATGTGGAATACAACGAGAAAGCATTTAATATATTTGCTTTCATCATGCATATTAAGAATAAGCATTGTTTCATGAAAGATGCTTCAGTTGTGTATGTGGATGCGTACCTATGTTTGTGTGTATGGGGCTGCAACATAAATCGTATTTGTTACTGTGGAGTTTTTTGTTTGTTTTGTTTTAGAGACAGAGTTTTGTTCTGTTGCCCAGGCTGGAGTGCAGTGGTGTGATCATAGCTCACTGCAGCCTACAAATCCTGGGCTCAAGCAATCCTCCTGCCTCAGCCTCCCCAGTAGCTGGGACTACAGGTGTGCACCACCATGCTTAGCTACTTTTTTTTAGTTTTTGTAGAGATGAGGTCTCACTATGTTGCCCAGGCTGGTCTTGAACTCCTGGCCTCAAGTGATCCTCCTGCCTCCACCTCCCAAAGTGCTGGGATTACAGGTGTGAGCCACCGTGACTGGCCGTGACTGCCTCTTGATTGAAAAAGTTTGAAAAACACCAGATTAGAAGACCTGTAAAGTAATGTTTATGATAGGAAAAATATGGGTACAACCTAAATTTCCAAAAATAGGAGATTGGTTGAATAAATGGTATTAGTATTTGGATATTAAAAATGAAAAGGAAATACATTTCTTGAAAAAGAAAGATGTTTATGATATGACATTGTAACTTGGTGCAATTTTTTTGAAAGAAAGAAGACTGCAGCTGCTTCTCGGTGTAGGTAAAGAGAGGAGGAGGTCACCTCGGAACAGATTTGTGTGTACTGAGTGGCTGAGAGGCCCCTCTTAGCCATGCTAACGTTAGGTAAGCATGGTACAAGAAGTAAGGGATAACGGGGCCTTTACAGCCAATCACCTGGGGATGACTTTGCCTCCCTGGAAACATTTGGAAATATCTGGAGACATTGCTGTTGTCATGACTTGGAGTGGGTGGAGGGGACTAGTTTCTCGTGGGTGGAGGTCAGGTGCGCTGCTGAACAAACATGCCCCAGTGCACAGGACAGCCCCCACTCCTGGTCCCTGCTGATGTTGAGTGCAGCCCGGATTCAGGATGTGCTGGCACGGGAAAACACCAAAAGAGCAAACACAGGGGATCTAGGCCAATGACCTGCTTCAAATACGTTCTGTTTTGAACACAGCTGCATCCTCGGCCCTCCCGGCAAATAATAGTCACTCAGTAAGTAAATCCTTGCTGAATGTCGCGGCGTGTTGAATCAAGCCAGGGGCATGGACCAGACTGGGCTCGGCCGGTGGTCAGCAGTGCCACCTTGTGGCGAGAACTGAAACAACAGCGCTGTAGGTCAACGCCACTGCTCTGCGGCCACTGTTTGCACAGCGGGTCCCTTGGGTCGGAAAAGGCCCAGAAAACGTGGAAACATCATGAGACCAGAGAGAGAAGCAGGAACCCTCGAGAGGATGATACCTGATGTTCTGTTAATAAAGGCAAACGAGGGTTCATTTCTCAAACGAGCAATTCATTGCAAAGATCCAGGAGAAAAGACAACATAACTGGATCCCAAACTGATAAAAACAAGTCACAGAGGTAATTTTGTTAGGTGGAAGAAAAAAATAAGTTCCAAAATAATATGTATGAATAATTCTATTTTTTAAAAAAAGTATACACATATCTGGAAAAAAAAATGTATATCAAAATGACAACAGTGGGTCCCTCGGGGGTGGGGCTTGGGGTGTTTATTGTCTAATCTATGCTCTAATGTGTGTTCCAATGAATGCATAGTATTTGTGTAAAGAAAAATAAGAAGCTGGACACGGAGCCGGAACACCAAAGGCACTGCAGAATGTCTAAGGAAGAGCCGTTCTGGCCTCCCCCACCCGCCCAGTGCTTTCTTGCCTGAACCCTCCGGCCTTTCTTCCAGCCTCCAAACCCCAGGCCCATCCTTCCTGCCCCTGCTCGGGGGGCCAGATCTGCCATCCAGGGTTGACTCTGTCCCACCCTGGCCTGCAGTGGCGGTCACAGGAACGTCGACCTGTGAGCAGAGTGTCCTGCGCTCACCTGACATGTGCACGTTCCTGAGGCAGGACAGGGAGGCGTTGAGGCGGGCACACTCCTCCCGATTGGCCCCGTATTTCTCCACCGTCGCGCACACCTGCTCATCGGTCATCTCCAGCAGCTCCTCCAGACTCAGCTGGCCCGGGGAGATTTCCTAGGGGAGGGGACAGAGGAGGGTTGTAAACGACCTGGCAGGAACAACGGCGGAGCCTCCACATTGCCCTCCAGTGGTGGCTGGGGGGCGGCACACAAAATCTGGGGGCAGACAGGTCTGGGTTCTAATCTCAGGTTTGCCACCCATTAGTTACATAACCTCTGCCAAGTCGCTTAACCTCTCAGGGCCTCACTCTACTCACCTATAAAATGGGTCTCCTAAGTGTGCATACTTGGCAAGGCAGCCCAGATGCTCAGGGCCAATGAACTACTGTGGTTTATGGAGTCAGCACAAGGTCTGTCTCCTCGGCCAGCTTCTGAACTCCGTAGGAGTCGAGGCCCCGATTTTTTAAAGACGAATCCTACTCTGCTTGGACTGCAGTGACTCGCCCAAAACCCCAGCATGAACTCAGAGCAAGCGAACTGCACCACGCAAGTCCGCTGATGGCTGGTCTCCACTCTCTGCTTCCTCTCTTCTCCCGCCACAGGGTCGAGGCTCATACTGGTCTTTAGAAACCCTAAGGGGAAAGGGGCTGGAGTCCTAGGGGTGGCTCAGTGCTGGCAATGAAGCTGGATTTGTGACTGAGCCCCGCGCACACGGCTTTGCATCCCAAAGCAAAGGGGTAACGCTGGGGTATAGCGTGGGGTGAGGAAAGGGACACCTCTGGAGAGATGGGCTGGGAACAGAAAAGGAAGGATTCCCAGCTACTAATGTGTTGGGCAGGTGACCCTTCACCGCCACCAGCAACCATTCCCTGTCTCCAAAACGGTGTCTCCTGAGACACCACAGTATGGATACACCTCGAAATGTGTCAAACTGCTATATTTATGCACCTATAAGTATATATACATATATACATAAGAGTCTTTAATCACTTAATGGTAGCCAATATTTTTACATATACTATTATTACTATATTATTTAAATAAGGGTTTGCAATATCTACAGATGGTGATACTAGGGCAATATTGTGGAGTACGTCTGCCCTCTTGTGGCCATGTTTGTGTATTACAACAAAACACAGCTCCCCACATCAAACTGACAACCGACCAGGGGTCCTCAAACTTTTTAAACAGGGGGCCAGTTCACTGTCCCTCAGACCGTTGGAGGGCCGGACTGTAGTTTTAAAAAAAAACTATGAACAAATTCCTATGCACACTGCACATATCTTATTTTGAAGTGAAAAAACAAAACAGGCAAAAACACCCGGCGGGCCGGATAAATGTCCTCGGCGGGCCGCATGTGGCCCGCGGGCCGCAGTTTGAGGACGGACGCCTGAACCATATCAGCACAAAAATTCTATCCTCCCTCCACCCCCCAAAAAAAGAGCCAGGGTTTGAATCCAGCTGGCTCACTTGGGAGCTTTCTCCATACTGCGGGTCCTTCCCAGAAGGGCGACCTCTGGTGGACACGCGCCTGAACTGCAGGCGGGGAGCTGGAAGCCCAGCTCCGCCCCCAGCCCCTGGCTCAGGATTCTCACCCACTAAGGTAAGAGCCCAAACTCAGGCACCTGCAGGCCAGGTAAGTGCAAATGAGCAAAGCAGTAAAGGGCAGCGGATCCCATTCCTCACAGCCAGACTGGAATTTAGTTCACTGTGGTCAGCAATCCTGATTTTTTCCAGCGAAACAAGAGGTGGTCTGGTTTTTTTAGGCAAACTCCGTTTTTAAACAGTGGCTCAAAATACATTTTTGAGCATCATATCAGCCAAACAAAGACCATGTCTGCACATCAGATCCGGCTTCAGCGCCGCCAGTTTTCAACCCCCTGGTCTGGAAGGATTGCTTCTGTCTTATTCGCCCCACAAGTGGCACTTGATAAAATAAATGATCCCCAAACCTCTGAAAAGTACACAGGGCTGTACAAATAAAATACTGTCTGTATTTATATGGGACCTTCCATTGTAAGGATATTCACAAGAAACCCCACCTTGGCTCTCTGGCCGTCCCGGGAATGAAATAAGAGAATGTGGAATCGTGCACAGTCTGGGGTGGAAGGGGGGGCACGGAGGAAGGGGTCGCTGCACCTGGTTCAGGGTTGTTAGATCTGGGGGGGTCAGGCAAGATTCCTGTCCTTGGGGACAAGGTCTGAAAAAGACAGAAGGTTTCTTTGAGAAGGAAGCAGGGAGCACCCAGAGAAAGGGCTCTTGGTCCCACAGGGAGGGGGGCACCTCCTCTTCTGCACAGCTCTGGGAGGCCCCAGCAATAGGAGAACGAGGCTAGAAGCACAGTGATTCCAACCTAAGGCTCTAGAGTCCAGCCGAGCTGGGTTTCCTGCTAGCCCCACGTACTCACTAGCTAGACAAGTCGCTTCCTCTCTAAGCCTCAGTTTCCTGCTCTGTACAATGGGAACAATAGCATACCTAAGCAAAAGGCCATTGTGAGGGGTCTGAACAGTCTCAACCATTAAGATCCTTTGTGCAAAACAATGCCTGGCACAGAGGATCCAAGGATGCGAGCTGCGTTTACTAGGAACAGGATCTCAGTGTGTTCCTGAGATCTCAGAAGGGAAGGAGATCTCACTATCCTTGAGGTCTTAAGGATGGGGTCCAGTTGTTGAGGGTGGACACAAGACAGGGGCGCTCTGGCTTGGTTTGGGCACTGGAAAAACCTGTCACTTCGATAGTTGTCAACATCGGCAGCAACAAGAGCAATGAGCTGACATTTACTGAGTGCCATTCGCTGGCAGACTCTGAGCCATCTCTCTTTATCACGCCAGCTACTTAAGAAGAGGGGACAGTCATTATCCCCATTTAACAGATGAGGAGGCTCATGCTCTACAATCATGCTGCCCAGTACGGCAGCCACTGGCCACATTCGCTGACATTAAATACAATTAAAACTTCAGTTCCTCAATCACACGTACTAGCCACACGTGGCCAGTGGCTACATCAGACCTCACAGACGTGAAATAGTTCCACCGTAGTAGAAAGTTCCATCAGACAGCACTGGTCTAAGAGGTAGAGTGATTTGGCCGAGGTAACCTCATTAATAAGTGGCAGAGCTGAAAAAGAGTCTCACGGAGTCTAGAATCACACTCTGAATGACCCCGCCGGGCAGCATCTGAGATCCCGCGTGCCTTCGTCCAGCACGTGTGTACTGAGAGCCGACTGCGTGCCAGGGACAGTGTTGGGCATAGCCAAAAACCTGCTGCCCAAGGAGCAGCCAAGGGGACAGTTGCCGGCCGGCAAGGGGCAAGGGGTGCGGGGCCCCCTCGGGTCACCTCCAGGACTTCCTTGCGCACGTCGACGATCCGGAACCAGTGCCGTAGCTGGGGGAAGCCGTCCAGCTCGGCGTTGCGCTCCTGCAGGGCCACCTTCTTCTTACAGGACAGCTGCCGGCTGAAGTACTTCACCAGCTTGCTCTGCGGAGACACGGAAGGGACAGAGGACACGTCAGAGCCACCGTCACAAGGAGGGGAGGCGGGAGTCCCCTACTAACCCCCCCAGCCAAACCCCAGACAACTCCATGTTTTAAAGACTTTAGTTCAACTACAGTGAGATCCGGTTTTCCACCCGGCTCCCCTTGGTGTCCCTGAAGATGGCCAGACAGTGTGGCTCCAACAGCTTGCCGGGGCGGGGACACGCACCGGCACGGCACCTCTTCAGTGGAGGGCCTTTTGGTTGCATCCGTTGACATTTCAACTGCACACATCCTTTCACTCTGACAACTCCTCTTCTAGAAACTCATCGGACACACCCATCCCGTGCACAATGACTTTGGACAAGGCTATGTCCTTACCAGTTCTATTTGCAACAACAAAAGATTGCAAACACCCTGAAGACCGGTCGGTAGGAAACTCATTACATAAACGACACTATAGCCACCCAAGGAACTCTATGCAGCCACAGAATGAAACGACAAAGCACACTACGTAGTGATACAGGACGGTCTCCAAGATACATTGATACATAAGAAATAAATACTCTCCCATTCATAGGGAAAACGTTTCCATGTATCTTTGTAAATGCAGACACTCTTTCTGGAAGGATTCCCAATCCTCTAGGGAAGAGAAGAAGAGGAGAGGTGGTAGAAATATTTTATTTCAACCCTTTTGGGCTGTTTGAATGTAAGTCATATGCAAGTATTCAAAAAATAATATTTTTAAAGTGAGAGGGACCTGAACTCACGCTTTCTGGAGGGATATTGTAACATGAGAAAGGAAAATGAAAGATTTTCATTTCTAGTTTTGTAAAAACTAACAACATTAGCAAAAGAAAGGTAATACTTGTATGTCCAAGCAGAGAAAAATATATGGAGGAACTGCAGGCTTCTGTTGTGAGACAGAGAGACTACAGAGGTGGGCAGGGGAGAAAAATGGCTAAGTGCTTCTTTATATACTTTTTTGGCATTGTTTCAATAGTTACGGAAGTATATTCTCATCTTTGTAATTTAAAATATATTTAATGAAGATAATTAAATGAAACAAATTCAAAATTCTCAGGTATGTAGATGTCTGTGGCATTTCAAAGCATAATCAACTAACATTTATCAAAAGCACAGTCTTGCATGGAGTAGAATGACGGTTCCCAGAGGGTGGGAAGGGTCGCAGGGAGGGGGGATAAAGTGGGGATGGTTCCTGGGTGCAGAAATGTAGTTAGTCAGATAGAAAGAACAATATTTGATAGCACCACAAAGTGACTATAAGCAACAGTAAGTCAGGGTACATTTTAAAATAACTAAAAGAGTGGAATTGGAATGTTCCTATCACAAAGAAATGATAAATGCCTGGGGTGATGGACACCCCAATTACCCTGATTTGATTAATTCACATTGTATGCCTGTAGCAAAACACCACGTGCACCCTATAAAGATATACAACTATTATGTACCCATAGTAATTAAAAATTAAAAAAAAAACACAGTCTTGAAATTTGAGGGTCACAAAATGCACAGCCGGGATGGCTGCAGTGGTGTCTGCTGCCTCGGCCTACTTGGTCTCCATTTCTGCTTTTTCTGCAAAAAAAAAATGTTTCAGCTTTCTTTCGGGGACCTCCCTGCTTTGATTTCCAGTTCGTATGGCTCAGGTGAGGCTGCTCCCATCACCCCCCACCACCACCCCGGCTGCAGGGTGGACACGTGACCCAGGCTCGCCACACGGTCACATCTGAGTCAAGGACAATTAAAGGACCCCGCTGGGCCACCGAGACTTGAGGCCAGGGAGGCCGATTTGGGACTTTTAATCTCCAGAACTGCCGGATAATAAACCTGAGAACCCTCCCAGGACCTCCTCTTCCAAGCTCTCAGGACACTGTCCTCGTTCCCCACAAGGGCTGCCAGGGAGTGTCACAGGAGCCAGGCACTGCCTGGGCCATCAACCTTGTGGCCATCTGGGAGCCTGCCTTCACCCAAAGCCTATTTGGAAGAAATCGGAGCCCAGAGGTGGAGGCACTTAGGCGGAGCACATTTGCTCACAACCACATGAGAGGAGAGCCAAGATTCAAACCCAAGCTGATTCAAAAAACCCCAGTGTTACAAAAAAGATAAATTTACTTTAGTTCACTTTCATTAGTTAATACACACATGCATATATTTTCCTTGTAAAAAAGCTAGAACATTTCAGATGAGGTCAAAGCTCCCTTTGCCCACTCCCACGAAAGCGGGTCCCCGTCTCCCTGGAGGTAACCACTGAGATCAGTTCAGTGCCCATCTTTCCAGAACTTTCTCTGTGCATTCTAGAGACATGTGCCTGGTGAAACTCTGCAGTGCAGTTTTACGTAGGATTGTGTTTTTTTTCTCACATAAATTGTATGAAGCAGTGTGCATTTTGTGCGGGTCACTTTTTCACTTAGCGGTAAGCCCGGAGGGTCTTGCCATGTCAGCTCATGCAGGTCTGCCTTATTCTTTTTCATCTTCTGCATGAGGGATTCCTTTGCTACCTGGTCAAAAGCCCACGAGGCGAGCAGTTCTGTGATGTCTCCTGGGGGCATCTTTTTCAATCGTGATAAAGCATTTTCAGGAGCGGTACCCACCATGGCAGCCACCATTTACTAAACACTTACAGCGTGCCTGGCGCCGGGGACCAAGTACTTTGAATGCATTCGTTCATTTTTAATCCGTGCAACCAGGCTGGCTGTGAGGCTGATATTTTGAGCTCATTCTGTGAACAGGAAAACTGAGGCTTCAGCAGGTTAAATCATATTGCCCAGGTCCACGGAGGTACTTAAGGGGTGGGGGGGAGCCAGGGTTTGAGCCCAAAACTCCCTCTCTTCACCAGGACCCTGCACTATGAGTTGGCTGTTCATGGCTTCTTCCCACTAAACTGAAAATCCAAAAGTTGGGCATCGATCCCTCAAGGGAAGGGAGAAGGGGGCGTTATGCATCTTAAGAAGGCTTCCAGGTATTGTGGGAGAGGCGAGTTTCTGAATTCCAGCTCTGAGGTTTGGGACAGTCACTTCACCTCTCTGAGCCTCCACTTGCTTATCTGTAAAATGGGCGCATGTATCACCTTTCCCCACAGGCCTGCTGAGGTATCCCATGAGATGGTGTCTGTGTAGAAGACACACCCAAAACACCCAAGTCTTGTTGTTGAAGGAGTACTTGGACTCTGGGGAAGTGTTTCCAGGGTCACCCAGAGACTGGAATCCTGTACCTTCCCAGGAGCTAGAACCAAAGGCTGTCCCCACTATGATGCAGCAGAAACAAGGGGAGCAGGGTCAGGAAGCAGGTGGAGTAAAGAAACCGGGTGGGGAGGGTGGCCTCGGGTTCTAGCCTTCCCTTTGAGGCAAAGGGCTACAACAATCCTGGGGGACCTTCGGGGACAAGGCTGTGTTAGTCTGAGCACACAAAAACCCAGAAAACTGCCCAGAAAGTGAAGCTGGAGTGGGCAGAGATAGAGCAGGACTTCACACATAGGGACTCGGAAGCCCGGCCCCCCGGGTCCCCACGGCTGGTGTCTCACGATCACCGTGGCTGCCCGTGAACAGGGCTTGGCTCTGAGCCGGATGCTGTGATGAGCACTTTTTATGAATTATTCTATTGCATCTTCACAATGACACTGTGATATAGGTCCAGTGACTGTCCCCATTTTACAAAGGAGAAAATCGAGGCCCAGAAAGGTCCAATGACTTGCCCAAGGTCATCAAGCAACTAACTGGATGAATTGGAGTTTGAACCCAAGCCTAACAAACTCTATTGACTCACAAAGAACGTCACGCCACGGGAGACAACACAGCAGCCAAAACAGCAGGTATAGTATACACCTGATTTGGGTTTTTAGTTTTTATTTCAGTACCACTAAGTCTTTATTTATTCACTGTATTTTCCCAGGGAAAGTAGAAGAGAAGGGAAAAGAGTCAGCACGTGGGTTACAAAATGATTAGAAAATGGGAAAGAAGTACCCAGTACAGCAAAATCAACCATCAAATAAACACACCCCAGGGTGGGGGCACCAAAGCCCCAGGGGGCGCAGTCTTTTGCAGTCCAGGAATGAGGGGAAGGGGTCAGGAAAAGAAGAGACAGGTACCCTCCCCCCCACCCCCGATAAATTCAAGGTTTCACACAAAGCTTTGGTTTCCAGCAGCAAGCATGGAGTTGCTGAACATAAAATGCATCTGTGTATGTGTTTACATACAGGTGTGTGTGCACACGCGTACACACACACACACACAGGCCAAAAGGAACTTCCCCAAATGTGAACAACTACATCTTTTGGGTTATTACAGGTGAGATTTGTTTGCTTATTTCTGTGCGTCTGTATCTTGTAATTTTTCTGTAAACTCAAATGACCTATATGATAATTAGTTACAAATCTCATGAAAATCAGACACTTGCCAACAATGAAGACACATGGGTCATCCTAAATGTCAGCCATCTCATTAAATAAGTTCTAACCATATATACATATACACACACACACGCACACACACACACACACACGCACCAGGCATTCCGCTAAGCGCTTAATATACATTATTTCATTGAATCTTCACAACCGCCTCAGTAATATGCCCATTTTACAGATGAGAAAACTGAGGGCCATAGAACTTAAGTAGGTCTCCCAAGGTACTAGATCGTTTTACATTATTTCCCTCTTTCCCCAATTTCCTGAATTATCTGAGGATGTCTGTTACAAATCAAACCCCCAGCCCCTCCCTTAGAAACTCTAATTCAGTGAACGTGGAGAAGGCCCAGGGATCTGTAAGAACAACAAGCACCCCAATGATGCTGAGGATCGGCCAGCATGAGAAACGTCCATCCAGTGTCTGGATTATTATGTAATGAAAGCAGTTTGTTTCTCAGATGATCCTACATATCTGGGTCCTTGGGCAATAAACAGCAGGCAGGAGCCCTGTTCTAGAAGCCGGGGTGCAGCACTCTCGGCAAAGAGCAGCCTCCAAGGGCCGTGTGCTCATGTGGGCAGCAGGCTCGCTTACTGAGCAGCTTCTAGAGCAGTGGGCACCAGCCCAGGCCTGCAAGGGCTCCCAGTCGGGTGGGGAAGACAGATGCGCAAACAAATCACGAGGCCACATGGTAGGAGCCAGAACAGAAGGGCAGCCAAGGTTCAGCGTGGGCATCAGAAGACCAAATTAAGAGAACAGCCTCTTACAAAAACAACATTCCATTATCTCAGGATGACAATGATGGGAGTTCTCTGTTTATTCTAAGAGAAGCAAGGCCTCTCATTCATTCACTTGAAGATTTTTTTTTTTAGGTGCTTTCTAAATACACAGAGCCAAGAATACAAAAATCAATTGCACGCCACCCCTGCCTTTAAGGCAGGGCTATCTCAAGTGAGGCCTCAAGGCAGGTGCCAGTTGTTGTCAGATAAGTACAGAAATGAAGCGAGAGCATTCAGACACTGTCACAGCTATTGGACAGAGTAATCTAACATCTGTTGAATCTAATTTTCTCAAAATGAGCATTGGATTTTGTTTGGGGTTTTTTTTTCCCCATTTCATTTTTCTAGTAAATCTTTTTTATTGTATTTTACAAAAAGTAGTGGCTGCAAAGTGTCAGGAAAGAGAAAGGTGATCCGTCACCACCGAAGGCGTGGGAAGCACCTACCTCCCCACTCGGGGGTTGATCTTCATCTACTGACCTCACTATACAAATTATTTTCCAAAATGGATCCTTGTCTGAGCATCATGACAGTGCTGAAGTGAGGGTTATTGTTAGGGAAACTGGGGCTCGGGAGGTGTTGGAATTATGCTGGAAATCACACAGATTTAAAAAAGTATAGAAGTTAGGATTTGAATTCAGGACCTCTGATTCCCAGTCCTGTGCCTTCTTCACAATTCTCTGCTGAAACAGACCATCAAAGGTTGAAGAGCACAATTAGAAAAGGGCCTTTGTATGGCCTCATCCTGCCAGGCGGCCTCATGGATTTTTAGGCCGCCCTCAATTCAAATCCATGCAGGGCTGAACTGCACAAAAAAAAAAAGTCCAACGTTTGCATCTTCAAATAAAGAGACGCAGACACTGCACTTCGGAGCAGAGGCCATCTGACCCTGGCCTGCCCCGGTGCAAAAGCAGGTCCCCAGGGCGGGCGGTTAGAAGGACCCGGGCTTGCAGGAACCCGGCGGGAGCCAGGGTGTCGTTTTCCATCCGCACGCCAGGGGGCAGCCCGGCGCCGCCCACGCGGGCGGAAGTCTCTCGGCGGCTCCGCGGGCCTTTCCGCCGCGCTCCGTGTCAGCGCCGCCGCGGCGAATTTAGCAGCATCAACAACAACGACAACAAAATTAAAAAGCCAAGACATGTGACAGAGCTAAAAATAATCGCGTCTGAAATCCCTAATGGGAAGCGGGCCCTTTTCCCTGAGAAAGCGAGCGAAGCCCAGAGACCACGGGCGGGTTTGGGGGCGCCCCGCGCCGTGTCCCCTCGGGGGCTGTGTCTCGAAACCAAAGCGGGGTCCGGGCGGCTGGACGGGAAGGCGACGGTCCCCGAGGATCTACCGACCAGGCCCTTCTCTGGTGTCAACCTCGCAGCAAACGCACCCCTCGCCCTGTTGAACACATGGGGAAACTGAGGCACGGCTGGCCTGGAGGTGACGGGGATGAAGAGGCGGGCTCTGCACCCCTCAGGGCTGCCTCCCAGCACGCCACGTCGCTGCCTTCTCCTTGACGGGCACGAGCTGGCAGCCCAGAGCCCCAAGTCCCGCATCCCCAGGCCCGGACTCCCGCCGCTCGGACACCGCCATCACGGCGTCGGGCACCCACAGCCCTTTCCCGTCCTGCAGGGGTCGCCTCCTGTGCGACCACCCCTCCCTGTCACCGTCACGCCGTCCTGCTTCTCCCCTCGGTGGCACGTTGCTACCTCGCAAATCAGCCTGTTTACTGGTTTCCATGGTTACGCCTCCCCGCCACACCCCCATCGGAAGGTCAGCGCAGGGGCTCGGGTCCGCGCCTGGCATACAGTCGGCGCTCAATACGTTTCTCTCAGCCTGTCAACAAGCCAGCATCCCCGGGGACGGGTGCCAGGCCTCTGAAAATAACCCCAACCCTTCTCCAGGCCGGGTCCCCGGCCGTGTGGCCAAGGCTCCCGGGTTATCAGACCCCGCCAGGGTGATGACATCGCTGCGCTGGCAGCCGGCGGCCCCGCGCCTTCCCGCGGTTGCCAGGGCGACCACTGTCATAACATCCATCCGCGGCGCTGGCCCGGCCCAGATGACAGGGGAGAGAGTTATCTGACTGCAGAGCGTCTCCAGTAACCAGCCCATCTGCATCCGCAGGCAAATTCCCCGCTGGGGGAGGCCTGGGAGGATGGCCTTCCCTTCTCCCCTCAGCCCTGGACCCCAGTGAGAACAGGATCCCTCCAGCCAAGCAGAGGGACCCGCCAGTCTGGGGCAGTCCCCCAAGGATGCTGGCCCCCTCCCGCTGCTTTGGGTTCAAGCCTCAGTGTTTCCGGTGGCTCTTCTTTCTCTTTATGTTATTACTGCTAATGCATATTACAGACAATAGCAAAAGGAGTCCGTGTATTTAATGAGCACTTACTAGAAGTCAGGCCCAGGAGTAACTTCCCTACATAATTATTTCTATAATTTTAACATTTATGCTATAACAATAGCAATGTTATAATAACAATGTTATAATAACAATGTTATATTTATGCTATGTATTTATACTGTATAATATATAGTCATGGATGTATCAGATGATAATTCACAAACAATACATAATAATATAATTTGAAATATAACAATATTTATATATTATATAGCCTATATGGGTTGAGTATCCGTTATCCAGAATGCTTGGGATCAGAAGTGTTTCAGATTTTTTTTTCAGATTTTAGAATATTTGCATAGGCATCATGAGATATCTTGGAGATGGGACCCAAGTCTAAACACAAAAATTCATTGATGTTTCATACATACCTTATAGACATAGCCTGAAGGTAATTTTATACAATTGGGTTGGGGGAGGATTGTTGGGTTGTTTTTTTTTTAATTTTACTAGAATTTATTAACCCAAAATGCTAGAAATAGCCATTCAAACTTTCCATCAAATTGGGGAGATGTGTAACTTTTTATTGGATATACAATTGTTTTTTGTTTTTGCTTTTTTAGTTGTGCAGCTAATTTCTTTCTATTTTTTTAGTAGAGACAGGTTCTTGCTCTTGCTCAGGCTGGTCTCGAACTCCTGACTTCAAGCCATCCTCCTGCCTCAGCCTCCCAGAGTGCTAGGACTACAGGTGTGAGCCACCACACCCGGCTTGGATATACAATTTTTTAAAACAATTTTATGTAGGAAACAAAGTTTGTGTTAAGTACCTATGTGCAGAATTTTCCACTTGTGACGTAACGTTGGTGCTCAGAAGTTTCAGATTGTGGAGCATTTCAGATTTGGAATTTTCAGATTAGGAATACTCAATTTGTACTAAATATTTATAATAACAAAACTGACATTTGTTGATACTTTTTATATGCTAGTTCTGCGCCTACTGCTTTATGTTAATAATAATGCTATTATTAATAAATCATTATACAATAATATATTCATAATCATAGCTAAGCTGTATTGCCCTATGTCCAAGACACTGTGCTAAGTGCCTTATTAACATGGCCTAATTGTCATACACACCCTAAGGGCTAAGAACCATATTCTTCCCATTTTGGAGATGAGAAAAGGAGGCACAGGGTAACAGTGTAACTTGCCTAAGGTCATGTGGATAAAAAAACCAGGGAGGGAGGCTGTCCTCAAGCCTGTCCCCTTCCTTATTTGCAAACCACACTTCAAAGTTGTCAAACTTGAGCTTGCAGCCGAATCACTTGGAGGGCTTGTTAAAAATACTCGTGCTAAGCCCCTGCTTCTGCCCCAACCCAAAGCTACAGAATCAGATACTCCTGGGGACAGGGGCTTCTCTTTTCTTCTCAACAAGGTCCCCAGATCATTCAGGTAAAAGTTTCAGAACCACTGCGCGGGGCTTTGCTGCCAGCCCTGTTAGAGACGGGTTCTCTATCAGCCGTAAACACTGCTGCCCACTGTATGATCAGACCGAATGAATGAGTCTTGACTCAGGAGAGGGAAGGACCAACAATCCTGAAATGGGGACTAGAAGTCAGGGGACAAAGTAAGAATTCAGGCAAACTTAACCTGTGTCGCCGTTGGGACCACTCCCAACGTTTTTGGAACAAAGGAGCCCTCCATGAAAAGTAAGTAAATAATAACACACAATTTTGTCCCAGGTCAAAGCCAGGGTCCACCTAAATTCCCTCCCCACTCTCACCTCACCTCCCCACATAATGCACACACTACTCACCTCGCCTAAATTCCCTCCCCACTCTCACCTCACCTCCCCACATAACGCACACACTACTCACCTCCTCTTAAATCAGTCACCAGGGGCCAAGCTGCACAGAGAAATATGAGCTTGTAGGGTGGGGACCTACCCTTGGCACCTACATTTTGAACCATGGGACTTCTTGGCAAATGCAAATAACAGAAAAATTGCATTGTTAAAAAAAGAAAGAAAGAAAAACGGCCAGTGGCAGGTGCATATTGGAGAAGGCAGGCAGAAGGTCTGTGACCCCTCGCCTGTGGTCCCTGCACTGCTGGGGGGACTTAGAGCTAGACCCAAGTGGCAGCCAACGACATCTGTGAAGGGTCTGCCCTAAGCAATATGTTGCTCTATTATTCATGGCTGAACTACTGGGCAAGTAAACTTAAGACGCTACACTCAAAAGTGAGACCAGATGCATCTAGAATAAAACGCATATGCACTAAAAGCAGGTCCCATGGGGCCATCCACTAAGCAGCTTCCCACTTTGGCCACAGAAGCCTGGTTTGCAGCTGCACGGCCACCTACCACAGGTGGCTATCCACAGTTAAATGTAAATTAACTAAAGTTACATAAATAATCAACACAGTGAATAAACCAGAGTCATTCATAGATGCATAGTGAATAAACATGCATCTTAATAGGACCACAGACCAAAAATCCAGACAGCACCCTCAATTAAATATCTGGTCATTATGTGACCTCAGGCATTCAGAGAATTCAACCCCTCCCAAAAAAATTCATTTGAATTTAACCCTAGAATTGGGTGAGATAAACTAGTATCCCTAATGGGTTAGCATCTTTACATTCTGGGAAGATCTAAAATGAATGATAGACATGTTTAAGATAATTAACCCCAAAATATTAATATTTGAATGAAAGAGTCTGCATTTAGGATATTTTATATTCTTTTAATGTAATATAATTTAGCCGATCAGAGTAAGATTTCACCTTTCTAACTCTAATTTGAAATGTGCAATTGAGTAACTGACATGTGTTTTAAAGTGAAATTATATTCAATTTATGTACAATATTAGAAAGTGGTTTAAGGCACAGTATATTTATAAGTTTTAATTTTTAGGTTTATGAGTTCCATAAGTAGTTGCGAAGGCTTGTCTGTCAACAATTAAAGAGTACTTTAAAAATCCTGTATATCAAACTTATAAATGCAGTTTCAATTGTTTGAAGAGGCTTAATTAACTAAGCCTTAACTACCTAAGCATTAGAAGCAAATATTATTCCAATTAGAAGCAAATATTATGCAAAATCCCCCGATATGTCATTGCTAAAATTTGCTAGACTTACGCAAATGGAATAATTCTGCGTTAAAGCTGAAACTACAAGTATAGAAAGAATGAGGGTAATACATTGTTTTGCTTTAATAAATTAAATATTAATTTCTAAAACCAAAATATAATTCCACAAAAGTAAAAATTCAGTTTCATGATCACACCAACCACCTTTGAAATGCTCAATAGCTGCTTGTGACCAGTAGCTACTGTATCAGACAATGTAGATATAAAATACATCCATCCTCTCATAGGGTGTTTCCTCTAAAATCTTGGGTCAAATATTTTTAATTAATTTATTTTTTTGAGAGACAGGGGTCTCACTGTCACCCAGGCTGGGTTGCAGTGGCCTGATCATAGCTCACTGTAACCTTAAATTCCTGGGCTCAAGTGATCCTCCTGCCTCAGCCTCCGAGTAGCTGGGACTACAGGCGTGCACCACTATGCTCAGCTAATTTTTCTGTCTTTTGTGCAGATAGGGTCTATGATGCCCAGGCTGGTCTCGAACTCCTGACCTCAAGTAATCCTTCTGCCTTGGCCTCCCAAAGTGCAGGGATTACAGGCATGAGCCTCTGCGCCCACCTAAATTTTCCAGTAGATCTCTTAGGAAACAAACACCCCCAAATCCTTTTCCCCAAATACACAATATAACTCTTTCTAGAATTTTCAGGACATAGGCACAGGTATAAGGCAGAACTGGAATGGGAGGGATAGAGAACGATACAAGAAATGCTGACCATAAAATTTGCCCTAGAATGAGAAAACCCTAGAAAACCCTGCAGGAGGAAGCACAGAGGCTAAAAACATCTACTAACCCCCTCCGTTTTATTTTATGACGGATTTTTGCCAAATTCTTAATATTATAGGCTCCCTGACCCTCGTTCAATACTGAACAGTTCTGGATGGGAAATCCAGGAGTGGTTCAGTTAATTTTTTTTTCTCCATTTGGTAAATTTCACACACAAGCTAAATGTTTCTGACCCAAAAATACAGTTGGAAATTTTCAAGTTAACTAGAAAACAGTCTAGCTAAAGTCAACCAAACCACATCCCCATGCCCTTTGAATGTCCAAGACGAAAGTCACAGTTAGGGGCCCTGCATTCAACTCCCTGGTCTGTCATTAGGAGCTGTGGGATGTAGGGCAAGCCACAGAACCTCTCACAGACACATTTTTCTACCTGTTAAAACAGAGGTCTATGGCCAGGCACCAGTGGCTCACGCCTATAATCTTAGCACTTTGGGAGGCGAAGGAGGGAGGATAATTTGAGGCCAGGTGTTCAAGACCAGCCTGAGCAAGAGCAGGACCATCTCTGCAAAAAATAGAAAAACTAACTGGGTGTGGTGGCACATGCCTGTCATCTCAGCTATTTGGGAGGCTGAGGCAGGAGGATCGCTTGAGCCCAGGAGTTTGAGGTTGCAGTGACACCACTGCACCCTAGCTGGGGCAACATAGCAAGACCCTCTCAAAAAAAAAAAAAGAGGTTAAAAAAATAGATACTCTCGAGAGTGACTTCAAGTTCAAAACTTCCAGGATGATTCTTAAAGGAGACATTGATGTCCTTAGAGGGGACATAAGCTTACATGCTAATCTCAGCTTTGCTAGGCAAGGAAAGCCATTTGGGATCTCCTTGTGCTGCACCTGGGATTTTAGCCACCGGGCCAGTGGTTAGAAACAAACACCAGCCGGGCAGGTGGGGCTCAGGGTTGGAGCACCAGCCTCTGGTTAGCTGTTCTACAAGCAAACAGGTGACTGCAGCCCACGTGACTACCACCGGCAAAGTGAAATCACGAAGCAAAGAAGTGTTCCAGGCTGAGAGTTGTTCAGGAGACCACAGTTCCACCTGACTGTCTCAGGAACAAGAGGATGGAGCTTCGCCCAGCAAATCACTTATGCCGGTACCATCCAATAGAACTTTCTGGAATGACGGCAATGTGCTGTATCTGCAGTGTCCAGTATGGTAGCCACCGGTCACATGTAGCTTCCTGAGCACTCGACGTGTGGTGTGGCGAGTGCATGTGACTGAGGAGCTGAATTCATGGTTTTATTTAATACTAATTAATTTAGCTTTATGCAGCCACATGTGGCCATGGCTACCATATTGAACAGTGTGGACATACGCTTTCTCCATTGGTGTTTCTTCCCCCCATCAGCTAAAATCTATACCTGCTGCTCTCTTTTTCCAGATACGTTTGGAGGTGGAATAATGGGATTACTACAGCAGGGTGAGGGTTTGCTGGGAGGAGGTCACTGCAGAGGTGTGAGGTGTTCTGCCCTGCTGCGTTCAGACTTCGGCTTGTCTGAACAGGGTTCGGTAAACAAGTGACTGCAGCCCACGTGGCTACCATCGGCAAGGTGAAGTCATGGGGAAGGTTCTTCCACTCTTCAAATGAGCCGCGCTTGCTCTGCTCCAGGGCTTTCCCCGGGAACCCTCCCCTTGCACACTCCTGGCTGAGTCCTTCACATCCTTCACATTTGAGCTCCACTCAAATGCACGTCCCTCCCGGTGGAGTCAAATGAGACCCACTACCTCTCCCATGCACATCACCACGTCCTTTCCCTTCACAGCACTCATCGCGGCTTCCAGTCGTATTTACCTGGTGTCTACCTGCACATTTGAAGAAGGATAAACATTTCCCTGAGATCCTGGAGGCAGCTACAGGCTTCAGGAGGGAAACACCATGGCGGCTGTAAAAGTCTGGACCACTCCGAGAGGAAAGCACCTTGCAGTTCCCAACAGGGCTCCCAGGGAGCTTGCTCCAGTGAAGCAGGGAAGGATGTGCACAGCCTCTGCAACAGGCACTACAGTAGTGGCAAAAGCCAAGTGCTTAAAGGACAGAGAGATGACTCCTGGGAGGGAAAATCTGAGAAGGCTCTCTGGAGGAGGTGGTATACAGGCCAGGCCTTGACAGGCACTCATAATTTCCTATTGCCACATCACCACTCAGCTGCCACCTCCATACACAAACACTCACACTGGCTTCCACCTGAGCAGAGGGGAGTCACATTTGGATAGGAGTGTTGAACTGAATGAACCTTGAGGTTCCTTTTAACCCTGGAACCCTATGATTACAGGGATCTGAGACCTAACCATTCTTCCATCTATCCATCCATCCAGTCATCCAACAATCCATCAATCCAAACATCCATGCAACCATACATCCAACCCATCCGTCTATTCATCCATCCAACCACCCATTCAAATATCCATCCATCCATCCATCCACCTATCCACCCATCCAACCACCCATCCAACCATCCATCCATCCATATATCCATCTATCCATCTATCTACCCATGCAACCAGCAAACCAATCATCCATCCATCCACCCATCCATCCATCCAATCATCCACACAACCATCCATCCAATCCACCCATCCATCCATTCAGCCAATCATCTAGTCATCCATCCACCCAGCCATCCATCCATTCAACTATCCATCTATCCATCAAATAAGCATTTCACCCCTGGTATCTGTCTAGCACCATATAATAAAAACACAGGGAAGCTGAAATTGATTCTCCTCTTAAAAGCCAATGACATCACATCAGACATAGGCTATGCATAGCTGTTACATGTAAGTGATTTAAATTACAATACCACTATTAATAATGAAAATAGTTGACAACCAACCACATAGTAAAGTCAAATGAGATCATGTCTTAAGAGTGCCCCTTATGATGCCTGGCACAGAATAGACAATGAATAATTGATTTCCTGTAAGTGCCAACCACTCTGCTAAGCTCTGAAATAAAATGGTGAACAAGCTTGGTCCCTGCCCTCAGGGAACTTCTATTTGATAAATGCAATGGGTACAACAAAGAGCTTAGCGCATATAACAGGGCAGGATGGTTCATCACCTGGACTGGCCAAAGGAAGTCTCCCTGCAGACAGGATCAGGCGGCCAGGCATAGCAGGATGTGCAAAGACCCTGAGGTAGGAAAGCACTTGGCATGCTTCAGGCATGGAGAGCTGGAATATCACGGACAAAGGGGAGAGAAAAAGGAGGTGGACGTCAAAGAAGCAGAGGGGAGCTGGATCGCGTGGGATCTATCACGGCCTGGAAAGCAGTCACATTTCATTCCTATGCAGTGGGGAGCTTCAGAAGTTTCTTAAGCAGAGAGTGAGATTATCTGATAAAACAGGTAAATGATGTCATCTGTCCTGCAAAGCAACCTAGTGAGAGAAGGGCCTGGCCAATATCATTGTGCCCATTTTACAGATGGAGAAACAGAGGCACCAGGGGATGGAGGGTCTCCTCCATCTCTTCAGGACCTGCAACTCTGAGCTCACCCAAGCTGGCCACTCGGCCCTCCCCCTGCCTCTAAACGGTAATGCCCCCTCCTGTGGATTACACAATCTGCACAATCCCCAACCCCAGAGCAAAACAACACAAGCCAAAGGAAGAGAGAGAAAGAAAAGGGCATGAGCCCACAGACGAGGAGAAACCCTGTCTCCTTGTGAGGTCTCAGCACAGTGTTCTTGGGAACATGCACTCGAGTTGGTGTGAACCTTCTCAGCTCAGCATGAGAGAGGCAAAATCCTCCCCTATGCCAGCTCTTGCTAGAACTTAACACAGGCTTCCGAAAGGGAAAACTATTAAGTTCTATTACTTGTAGTATTGGGGGGTGGGGGAAGCCGTCTCCAAAGCTTGGTGGCCAGCCAGCCCTGTATATTAAGTTTCCATCAAAAGTGAAGATTCAGAAGAGATGTCAAAAATGCTGCCTTGTGACCAAGGAAATAGATGACCTTATAATTCCAGTGGACGTGCAAGTTGTTATGCCTTGATGGAAAGCAGTCTAGCAAGAGCTATTGCAAACACAAATTATGCACACTTTGACCTCTGCTGCTGCTGTATTTTGGAGTAGAAAGGAGCAAGGTAGAGTCGAAGTCCTGCACCTACTGAAGAGACCTCTGTGAAAGCCACTTTGGGGAAGGAGGCTCTAGAACTCACCAGGTGTCTGTCGCCATCTGCTGTCGTCCTCTCTTTACTTTAAGCCTCCCAGCAACAAACGGCTTAGGGGCAGCCATGGCATCTGCCATGTATGAAAACTGCAATAAATGGCCAGGCGCGGTGGCTCATGCCTGTAATCCTAGCACTCTGGGAGGCCGAGGCGGGTGGATCGCTTGAGCTCAGGAGTTCGAGACCAGCCTGAGCAAGGGTGAGACCCCGTCTCTACTATAAATAGAAAGAAATTAGCCAAACAACTAAAAATAGAAAAAAATTAGCTGGGCAGGGTGGCGCATGCCTATAGTCCTAGCTACTCGGGAGGCTGAGGCAGGAGGATCGCTTGAGCCCAGGAGTTTGAGGTTGCTGTGAGCTAGGCTGACGCCACGGCACCATAGCCTGGGAAACACAGTGAGACTCTGTCTCAAAAAAAAAACAAAACTGCAATAACTAACATCTTTCAACCTTCCTTCCCGATGTACAACGGGTAAAGCCAGAGGATGCGCCTGCACAGAGGAGGGAGGCTAGATCCTAGCTGTGTACCTGGACACGATACTTCACCTTCCTGGGCCTCAGTTGCCACTGGCATGGGGACATTCACGATGGCCCTGCTGGAAGCTGATGACATAGCCCAGGTTCAGGATGCACAGTGACGCCTCTGGGGTTCCACAGCTGAGAGTGACACAGCTGGTCCCGGAATCCAGGTCTTTCCAATGAAGGTCACGACTAGGAGTCATCACCACCCCTCTGTATTGGGTGCCTTCTACATAGTAGGCGTCATTATGCACGTACATGCATGTCTCCTTTGATCCACACAATAGCCCTATGAAGCAGGGTTTATCGCTATTTGTCACATTTTACAGATAAGGAAATTGACACACAGAGAGGTTAGGCAGTTTACCCAAGATCACACAGCCAGGAAAGGGGGAGCTGGAAATTGAATTGAGTCTAGTTCAGGGCTCGGGCACTCTAGTTCTATTACACTACCAAGGTCATCCCTGGGGGCAAAGCGTGTGCCTGTCTGTAATATGCATATTTTATATACACATATAATTATACATATTTATAGGTACTTATATATGTATGCCTATGTATTTATAGATATATACACATATATGATATAAGTATGTCATATACACATATATAAGTATATCATATATGTATGTTTATATGTTTATAGGTGTATATATACACATATAAATAAGCATATATATGTATGTTTATATATACCTACAAATATTATCATTTATAGGCATATATGTATATTATATAGGTATGTTATATATGCCTATAAATATATATAATTACATGCATATATTATATATTTAATATATAATTTATATGCACATACAGTCATGCGCCACATAAGGATGTTTTTGTCAGTGATGGACCACATATATGATGGTGGTCCCATAAGATTACAATACTGTGCCTTTTCTATGTTTAGATACACACAACCCTCCCAATGTGTTACAAGTGCCCACAGTATTCAGCACAGTGACATGCTGTTCAGGTTTGCAGCCTGGGAGCAGTGGGCTGTACCACAGCCTAGGTGTGGAGTAGGCTATACATGTACGTTTGTGTAAATACACACTATGATCATCAATAAAAAATTGCCAAACAATGCGTTGCTTAGAATGTATCCCTGTCGTTAAGGGACACGTGATTATATGCATATAAATTTATAATTATATATAATGTAATCACATGGGTATATTTATATATATAATATACATATCATACACATATACATAATATAATATACATATACCCATATAAATGTTTCTATGCAATTGTTAGGTATATCCGTTTTTGGTTTTGATGTGTATATTTTATCTCATAAGCATGCATTACCTGGCTTAAGAAAAAAAAAAGAGTCATCCCCTGGGGAAGACAGAGGATATCTTGTCTTCTTTTTTATCAAGGGTCTAAGAAGCAGGCCAGGAGGAAGAGCGCAGGGGAAGTTTACACGCAGACCCGACTTTATCAAAACGCAGCATGCCCGGGCCTCAGATGGAACCACATGGAACAGGAGGGACCCTTGACCCAAAATCCTTTGTTTTTGAAGTAAAAGTGACTCCGACAAAGGAATCTTTTAGTTACAGAGCGAGAAAACCAGAAGCGCAGTGGCTCCCAGCGCTGGTTCACTGAGCGGCTTATTGACAGTATCCAGGGCCCCTGGGTGGCTTCTCTCCCGTGGGCATGAAATGGCTCCAGCAGATCCGTGTGGGCAACAGCAAAGGACATGAGCGTTTTCTCCCGTGTGTCCCCTCCCATGTGTGGGGAACCCCTTCTCCAGGGACTGCCCCTCACGTCCCACCAGGCCAGCATGGGGGTGGCCATGTGGCCGTGACCAACCAGTCACTGCTAAGAGAACGTTGTGGCCTAGACCAGTCGTGGGCGACCGCTGAAGGGCATGCCACTCCGACGAGCAAGAACAGAACTGGATTTGGACTCGAGAAGCAGGATGGTTGCAGATGGGCAAACGAGAGTGTCTGCCACGCCCAGCACTCGCCTCAAGAAGGGCTTAGAGCTTGGGAACAATGTTTCCACGTGCAGCCTCTTCTCCACCCCCAGATAACTCCTGGCCTAACACCCTATTGAGGGTAACCATAAAACTGCCAGCGTTTTACAGTTTTCATTTAGATGTTTGATCTCTGGTTTTTCCCCAGGGCACTGTCGACCTTCCACTGACGGCCAGATTCAGTTCAAAGAGGATCGATCAATGCTACAGATAAAAGCTGCCACCGTATCCAAAGCATGCTCTCCAAAACGACAAATACTGTACGATTCTACTTACTTAAGGTACCTAGAATTGTCACATTCACAAAGACAGAAATTACACGAGAGGTGGGGGAGAGGAAGGGATGGGGGTGTTATGGACTGAATACCTGTGTCTCCCCCAAATTCATATGTTGAAGCCCGAACTCCCAGTGTGATGATATTTGGAGGTGGGACCTTTGGGGGGTGATTAGGTTTAGGTGAAGTCCTGAGGGTGAGGTCCCCATGAAGGGATGGATTCGTGTCCTTATAAGAAAAGGAAGAAACCAGAGCTCGCTTGCTCTCCGCCACGTGAGGACACAGCAAGAAGGCAGCCGTCTGCAAGCCAGGAAGAGATCCCTCACCAGAAACCGACCATGCTGGCACCTTGATCTTGGACTTCCCAACTTCCGGAACTGCAAAGACATAGATTTCTGCTATTTCAGCCACCCTGTCTATGGCATTTTGTTATGGCAGCCCAAGTTGACTAAATCAAGGAGTTTGTGTTTAATGGGATCAGAGTTTCACTTTGGGATGACAAGGAAAGTTCCAGAGATGGACAGTGATGATGGTTGCATAGCAACGTGAATGTACTTAATGCCACTGAGCTGTACAATAAAATACGGTTAAAATGGTAAATGTTGTATATAGTTTATCATAATATTGTCAAAGTTATGTTCCCGCAGGTATTAACGCATCTGTTTTTCAGGCAAAGAAACCAAGGCGTGCTCGGGCAGTTGAATGATTTGCCAGCATCTTCTATGCAAGTCAGAAGTGGAGGCAGAACTGGGAGCCCAGGGATCATTAGTGGTCCCTCCCCAGCCTCAGATGTCTCTTCAAACTCAGGTTATACGTAGAAGGAAAATCCAGGCACTAGAGACGGTTCACCAGCAATGGAAAACAGATCTCTTCTGGTCATTATTAGCAGGGGGGAGTCACTGGGGGTGGGGGGACCGGCTGTGGCGTTCTCATGGGAAGGGAAGCCGAGGTGAAATGAGAGACCACGAGCCCCAACATCACAGCAGCAAACTCTGCAGTGACGGCAACCTCAAACTTTCCACCAAAATCCCCACCTGTAGCTACTTACCTCTTGGGGGAAAATTAACACGAGTCCCCAGGGCTGAGATTTTCCATGTTTAGCTTCAACCCAAAGGAAAATTTTGTTAGAAAGTTTAAAGGGCGTGACTATTTTTAAATAATGAGACCTGGAGCCATAGTGTCAGCACCCTTGAAAAAGTAAAGAAGGCTTGTACCTTGCTCCTTCTTCTTCTTTTTTTTTTTTTTTTCCTCCCTCTTTCAATTCAGATGGATAAACTGCAGAAGAAACTAAGGAAAGTCAACACTTAATTCAGAGCCTGCCATATGCCAAGAACTTGACTTAAGCCTATTCCAGTGGTTCTCAAGTAGGAGACATTTGGCAATGTCTGGAAACATTTTTGGTTGTCACAACTTGGGGTGTGGGGAGTGTTACTAGAATCTGGTGGGTAGAGGCCAGGGATCCTGCTAAACACCCCCCAATACACAAGACAGCCCCCTACAACAGAGAGTCACCTAGCCCCAAATATCACTAGTGCTGAGATTTAAAAGCCCACTCCTAGGCTAACGGTTCTCAAACTTGAACGTGCATGAGAAGGCCCTGGAGGTGTCGTGAAAGCACAGATTTCTAGGTCCCACCCCCAGAGGTGCTAATTCAGTAGGTCTGGGGAGGAGTCCGATGCTGCACTGTTAACAAGTTCCCAGGTGATGCCAATGCTGTGGGCCCAGACGCCACACTTTGAGAAGCACCGTCTTGGGTCAACCTCACAACGGTCTTGAGGCAAAGCCGCTGCTCTTCCTATCTCATGTCTGTGAGACCAAAGGTCCTGAAGGAGCAGAAGTGTCGCCCAAAGTCTCACAAGTCACACTGAGTCCCACAAGCCAGTAAGTGGTTTGCTCTTCAAACCGAGATCAGCACCATCTCCAGCCTCTGCGGGCGCCCACAGGCGTTAGTGCTCGGCCACATGTCCAAGGAGCCCAGGATCACACCTTCGGTACCAATTTTCTCTGACAATGACCATCCTCTACCCATGGAGCTTGTGACTTCCAGACTACGGAGGACAACTTCAGAGTTCCTCAATAGTGTTCCCTTGGGAACACTGCTTAGAAATCTAGTATTTTTATTTTTTTTTATTTTATTTATTTATTTTTTGAGACAGAGTCTCACTCTGTTGCCCGGGCTAGAGTGCCGTGGCATCAGCCTAGCTCACAGCAACCTCAAACTCCTGGACTCAAGCAATCCTACTGCCTCAGCCTCCTTAGTAGCTGGGACTATGGGCATGTGCCACCATGCCCGGCTAATTTTTTCCATATTGTTTTAGTTAGCCAATTAATTTCTTTCTATTTTTGGTAGAGACGGGGGGTCTCGCTCTTCCTCAGGCTGGTCTCAAACTCCTGACCTTAAGCGATCCGTCTGCCTCGCCCTCCCAGAGTGCTAGGATTACAGGCGTGAGCCAGTACGCCAGGCCAGAAATCTAGTATTTTTAAATAAGCTCACTATTTAAAGGTCCTCTCTGTGTAAAGCCTTTTGCAGGTTCTAAAAACATTTCGTAGAAAAAAACATTCTATCCAGGTTTCTATGCCCAATGTGCTTAATGTGGAGACCCTCCCTCCCTCTTTCCTAGGCCCTATGCAGGTCCATCTTATCGCATTTGACGTTGTTTATGTACCCGTAAACTATAAGTTTTTTCTTCCCATTTAGATGCACCATGGGACGTTGTTCTGCCAAATCTTGCGTCACACTTGAGTGGTGTAATGGAAATAACAGTAGTCTGGGAGTCAGGAGACTTGGGTTCCAGCAGATAGGAAAAAGAAATCTCAAAGTGAAATATTGCAACATCCCATCTTCCACTGAGAAGGGCTGTTGTATTCCCTTGTTGGTGAGGAATTGCCACGGGGTCACCTTGCTATGTGGTTAAGCATTGTCATCCCACACTTTGGAAAAATGAAATCATTCAAAGGTCACACGAGAGGTCAATGGTAGAATTAAGGGGTTGGGGGGAAGTAATTGAAGTTCCTAAATTCCTAGTCCTCTAGTTCAAATCACTACTCCATACTCCCTTTATTAGAAATGTCTTATTATAACTAAAATGACTGAGGAAAAAAACAATTAGAATATCTTTGTCCTTTTCATTTCCCTTTATGCCTCCCAAACTAAAGGCTCTCACAACACAATATTTTCCCTTCTTCATTTCTCCCTCTTAGAATTCTTCTCTTTTTGCCTCTAGCCTCTCAAGATTCTGTCTTTGTAGGCCAATTTCAGACTTTTCCAAGCATTTTTTCTCATACTGGCTTCTGGGAAAAGATATACATTTCCTCTACACCAGATATCATCAAACTACTGCCCAAAGGCCAAATCTGGCCCTCGGCCTGTTTTTACAAATAAAGTTTTATTGAAACAAAACACAGCCAGAACCATTCATTTACATATTGTCTGTGGCTGCTTTTCTGCTACAACTGCAGAGTTGAGTAGTTGCCAACACAGAGACTGAATGACCCAGAAAGCTTAAAATATTGACTATATGGCTTTTTATAGAAGAGTTTGCTGACCTCTGCTCTATGTACAAAAAAAAAAAAAAAGAGAAATCAACTTCATGAGAAGTTGCTTGCAAAGTGAATTTTTATAAATAGTACTACATTTCTACTCTAGATGCAGGGCTGTGGCTATCTGGTCCCCCGTTCCATAACCAGCACAAAACAGGGCACCTAGCTAGACTCAATTATTTTCTGAGCCAAGTGAATGAATTGCTAATGAAATTTAAGAGGAAAGTCAGACTCTCTCTGACCCTTGTATCTTCATCTATAAATTGAGGATGTTATCACTTACTTCAAATGGATAGTAGGGAGAATCAGGTGCGATACAAGGAGATCACAGAGCACATGTCACAATATCTGGGAGCCAGGGAAAGGCTGGACGAGAACAGCAAGGACAGTGAGGCATTCACCTTACGTGCAAAATTTAAGGAGGCTCCAACAACTCAGTAAACAAATAATATTTTAATGCAATATTTTAACAAGTCAAAACGAATACCCCCAAAAGCCACAAAAAACAAAATTCAAAACTTTAAATAAAGACAGGATCTAATAGTGGCCAGCACTAGGGTGAGGAGAGGGAGGGGAATTGTGTGTACAAGTGCCAAGTCACAGGCTGCCTTTATATAAAATGTTGATATTTTGTTTATCCTGAATTTTCATATTCATTTTGATCTTTAAATATAGCATTAAGATATCACATATGACTGGCCCCTCTTAAACCTGTGCCCAAGGGGAGTGCCTTGCTGGCCATGGGGAGAGCCCTACCAGCTATTTCATTTGTACAAGAAACTTCGTTCCCCTAGCCCAGTGGTTCTCAAACCTTCTGCACAGGCAACTCAACCAGGGGAATTAAAAATATAATAATAATAAAACCAATTACTCAGAATGGAGAGATGCGGGGGCAGTGTCGGCATTTGGTATTTTTTAAAATGCCTCCTGCAGACCACTGCACAGCCATTGGGATGGCTATAATTGGCAAGCATTAGGGAGGATGTGGCGAATCTAGACCCTCCCGCGCTGCTGGTGGGAATGCTACACGGTACAGCCGGCGTGGAGACAGTTTGGCAGTTTCCCCAAAACATTAAACACAGAGGTACCATACGACCCATAAATTCCACTCTTAGGTACATACCCAAGAAAACTGAAAACATATATTCGTATAAAAGCTTGTACATGGCCAAGTGCAATGGCTCATGGCTGTAGTCCAAGCTACTCAGGAGGCTGAGTCAGGAAGATCTCTTGAGCCCAGGAGTTCAAAACCAGCCTGGGCAACATAGCAAGACCCCATCTCTCAAAAAAAAAAAAAAAGAAAAAAGAAGTCAGAAGTCAAGCACAATGGAACACGCCTGTAGTCTCAGCTACTAGGGAGGCTGAGACAGAAGGATCACTTAACGCCAAGAGTTCAAGGCTATAGTGAGCTATGATTGTGCCACTTCACTCCAACCTGGGCAACAAAGCAAGACCCCATCTCTAAAAGATAAAATACGAATAAAAAAATTTTTTAAACTTGTATATGAATTTTTATAGCAGCGTTGTTAATAACAGCCAAAAAGTAGAAACAACCCAAATGTCCATCGACAAATGAATGGATAAACAAATAAACCAAATGTGGTATATCCAGATAAGGAAATTTTACTCAGCCATTAAAGAAATGAAGCACTGATATGTGCTCTAACATGGATGAACCCCAGAAACATTATGCTGAGGGAAAGAAACCAGACACAAAAGGCCACCTACGGTATGACTTCATTGAGGTGAAATGTCCAGAATCGGTAAATCTATAGAGACAGGAAGTAGATTCATGGTTGCTGGTGGGAGGGGGATTGGGGAGTGACTGCTAATGGGTATGGGGTTACTTTTGGGATGATGAAAATGTCCTGGAATTAGTGATGATGTTGAACAACCTTATAAATATCCTCAAAATGACTGAACTGTACACTTTAAAAGGATAAATTTTATGGTATGTAAATTACATCTCAATTTTTAAAAATTCTCCCAAGGTGATTCTAACACGGAGCTAAGGAGCTCAGTCTCCATCTTTATAGAATGGGTATGCTGGTCATCGACCACCTCTTAGGTTAAGGCTCCTCTGAGGTTAAGGATCACACTGGGAAAACTTGCCAAGGCAGGCACTGTGCCAAGAGGGTATCAGAGCAGAGAGGTTTCTTCCCTTCTGCCCTGTGCCTCCTTGCCCAAGTCAACGGGGACCTATGCTCAGCTTGAAGTGGAAGGGGAGAGCCCACACTTTCATTATCAGGGATTAATGTCTCATGAACATCCATCTTCCGAGCTGTAGCAGCCGCCAGTTTCAGGCCACATTTTGCACAGCAGAAATGATCTGGAGGGGGGGAAAAAAAAAATACCAAGGCACAGGTGCCAAGGAAATACACGCGAACCAAGAATAGCTTTGGCACTCAGCATGCTGTGCTGAAAGGTGAGAAGGTTGCTTTCCCTGACCCAGCAAGTCTGCGATCTCAGCTTCTTTTAAGAGAAAAAGAATGCACTCCAGTCTACCCAGCAGCCTCCATGATGAGGAAGCATGAAAGGTTGACTAGGAAACCACACCAGCTTTGCAGCGTCCAAAAATATAATCAAAGCTGAGCTGGTGTCTCCTGTGATTCCCAGGAAAGGGGCCGCATTCCGGCGTCTTTCTGTCTTCACGCTGTCCCCGCTACCTGGCTGAACAGATGTGCCTTTGAGGTAGCGATGGCTTACAGGGGAGAGGAAAATTCTCCCCCAAGCCTGTGGAAATCCCCTTTGGTACAAAAATAAGCACAAGGTTGGTAATTTTCCTATTTTTTTTAAATGTGAGCCAGGTGACTTGGGTGCTCGCTCTTTGCAGTGCTAAGAAACCCGGTGATGAGACATCACGAATGCAGCAGAAACCGCCAAGCAGATGCCACGGAAATATAATGGGCTCCAGTCCCCAGATCGCTGGGAATATTGTTTTATTTTCCTGTGAAAACACCCCCGCACAAGTTTCAGTTGGCTTGAGAACACAGCCGCCCACACGAAAGGGCTGGCAGTCTATTGCACACACCGTGTGTGTGTGTGTGTGTGTGTGTGTGTGTGTGTGTTCGTGCACACACACACGCACGCACACAGACATACATTACATTCCATCAGCAACTTGACACCACTCCTAGGTGACTTCCTGGCCAATCTCAACAATGAGAAACGCCACCAAACAGCCTCCTGTGGACTCCCCGTGCCTCCTGCACATCAGCTGCCTGCAAACTAGTTACTTGTCTTAAAGGTCAGGAGACTCAAACGTACTTCAAAGGAGTGAAGGAATCACGCACACTTAGAGCGAATGGTCAGACTCCCCTCTCTAAACAACTGTCTTAGTCCAGAGAGAAATGCAATCACACTTCACAAGTCCTCTGGTTTGAAAAGAGGTCAGGGAAGCATTTCTGTTTCCATTTTCTTTAAGAAAACAGCAGGAGGTTTTTATGGGGCTGTTTCGTCTCCTCGCTTGTGCTTGTTTGGGTAGGGTGAGGTCTAGCTAAAGCAACCTCCTGGCTGGAGGCAGGGGGCAGGACCAGACAACTTCAGAAGGTTCTTCCTTCTGTTTCAGCTGTCAAGTCCCTCCCTTCATATTGAATAGACTCTGAATACAGAGTATCCCAATTCGTCTTTGGTATGTACATCATGCATACATCCTGGGTACTTTGCATGTGATAAAAACATAAAAATCTCTACTTATCCCAAAGTCAAATTTCCAACAACTTGTGCATGGCCCTCTTTCTGGATACAACCATGAAATAGACTGCAAAAAAAGTCCTACGAGAAGTGAAACAGTTTTCACAAAGCCTGTGCACCAGCATCTAAGTGTTTTCTTCCAGGAGGCCGTGGGAGGCAGAAGCCTAAGACAGCCCTGTGATCCTGTGATCTCCAGTCCCTGGGGACATATCCTTACACAAGCCCTCCCCTGAGTGTGGGCGGAACAGGTGACTTGTCTAGCCAATAGCATATGGAAAAGAGGACGGGATGTCACTCCTATAATTACGACTCGTTATCTAAAACTCCGTCTCAGCAGATTGGAGAGAAGGGCGTCCTCGCTAGCCTTGAAGACGCAAACAGCCATATAGTGAGCATGAAGGGAGCCATGTGGCAGCAGGGGACGGGAGACAACTTCCAGGACATGAGGTTGGTCTCCAGCCAACAGTCGTAAGGAGCTAGGGCTCTCACTCAGGCAGCCGCGAGGAAATGAATTCTGCCAACAACGGGAATGAGCTTAGAAGCTCCAATCAAGCCTTCAGATGAGGGCGCAGCCCAGCCGATACCTTGACCGCAGCCTTATGAGACCCTGAGACCAGCTCAGCCGTGCCTGGACTTCTGAGCTATGGAAACTGTGAGACAATAAATGTGTGTTGTTTTAAGCCACCAAGTTTGCGATCCTTTGTATGCAGCAATACAGAACTAACACGCAGGCTCTCGACTACTTACTCAGAAGTTCACTGACTGTTACCCAGTATCCAATATGGAGGCTATCGACTCTTACTCAATACATAAACTCAGGCGTGTATTTTTCTAAAACTCAGCTAATAAGCAACATAATACTAGCAAGACACACCCATCAGGAACAGACTCTGTAAGACAGAAGCCCCCTGATGGCAGCTGAAGGTGGTATAGTCAGTCTTCAGCACACAGTGGGTCCCCAAAGAACACTGGATGGATGCACAAGGGAAAGTAAAACCGGAAAAGAGGCGCGAAAATCGATAATACTGACTACCATTGGTTAAAAATGTACTGTGTGCCAGGCACAGTGCTAGGGACTTTATATACACGTTTCATCATCAAAGTAGGAACAGAAAGTTGATCATTATTAATTGAGTTTCTAAGATGTCACAGAGAAGCAAACCCAGCTTATGCCTTGTAACCCACTGCTCCGTACTGTCTTTCCTGTCTTAAGAACATCCAGCCTCACGAGCGGAGCCCGTATGTAAGGATGTACCCAACATGGCACTGCGCTGAGTCAACTGGCATTAGGCCATACCGCTGACCGTGAAAAGTGAATGCCACGGCAGCCAAGGGGTAAGGTGCACACGTTCTGGGCTGGACGGGCGCTGGACCGGCACAGCGAATTCATATGTCTCCAAACCAAGCGATGGTTTCGGCAAAGGCACCTTTTCTCTTCAAAGTGCTCACAACAGCATGATGGCAAGACATCAAATCGTTAAGACCAAGACATGGTTTCGTCTTTCCCAGCAGACAACCTGTTGGCATAATTAAATTCAGACGCGCCAAGGGCTCTTCCAAAAAAGTCAGCTTGACATCGGTGAAGAGGAGATTACCACTGTGACAAACGCTCACGAAGGAAACGGTGGGCACCAGGCCACTGAAGGGAAAGGACCAGGGCTGGGTGAGGCAAGTGCACCTTGCACCTTGCGTGCAAAATGTGAGGCGTGCCAAGAAACTCAGAGATATGATAAATAAATAATAAAGTATGCAATAAATAGTGAATATAGAATACAATAATAAACACCTACAAAAATACAAATAAAATATGCAATAGTTTAATACAATACTTTTAAAAATCAAAATCAATGCAAAAAAAATCACGATGAGCAAAATACTCAAAGTTTTTAAAAAGACAAGTGTGGTTGATTGTTTAAGACCTTGTAGTAACTGTGCAATTGGAACCGTCCTTTCTAATCAGCCCACATTCCCAGACCCCTGAGGCCATCACGTCCCCTGCTGGGTGGGTTTATGAGGGTTGACTATGGCATGCAAACAGGTTGGACAAAGCAGGGATGTATATTTAGTCATTTTTTTTATTCTAGAGCTTTTATCTTTTTTTAGAGGCAGGGTCTTACTCTGTCACCTGGGCTAGAGTGCAGTGGTGTGATCATAGCTCACTGTAGCTTTAAATTCCTGGGCTCAAGCAGTCCTCCTAGGATAGCTAGGACTACAGGGACATGCCACCATGCCCAGCTTATTTTTATTTTTTTTTTTTACTTTTGTAAAGACATGGTCTCACTATTTTGCCCAGGCTGGTGTCGAACTCCTGGCCTCAAATGATCCTCCCACCTCGGCCTCCCAAAGTGCTAGGATTACAGGTATGAGCCACCATGCCTGCCCTGAAATTCTGAAAATTCTTGATGCAACAAAATACGTTTATGAATTACCAGGAAAAGGGAATCTTCAGTAAAATGTCATTAGACTTAGATTTTAAGATACCTCTGTTAAGCCAGCCCCAAAGGAACATTCCCCCAAAAGGTCCAAACATTTTATTTATGGATTTACCATAAACACACTGAACAATGTAGAGAGGTCGACAGCACAGTCTCTGGAGTCAGAATGCATGGATTCAAACCCTGACTTTAACACCTACGAGCTGTGTGACCTTGGGCAAGTGCCTTAACTTCTCTGAGCCTCTGAAAAATAGAACACAACTGTCGTCTCTAATTCATAGGGTTGTTGGGAGGATTTAATGAATTAATCTATTTAAAGCACTTAGAACAGAGCCTGGCAAATAGGGAACGTCCCACAAATGTGAGCCATGTTCATGCGCATGAGAGTTTGGTTTCCATACGAAATACATACTTATGAAGGTACTTCTGTTTCATTTTCTTTTTAGTTACTTTTGGTCGCCAGGTTTGATAGAATTATAGTAACAAAGACTACAATTCATAAACAAAGCACGTGTGAAAATAAGAGCTTCCCTCACCCTTTGCGATCATCTGAGATCCTAAATTAGAGCTCACCAACAGCTAATGAGGAGTCACACAGCTAAGGGGAAGGAGAGTGACGATCTGGCTCTAATGGCACAGTGGCAAATAGTTTAGGGCCATCGAGTTGCCTGAGTCAGCAAAGAAAAACCGAGCACGTCCAGTTAAAGTCGAAGTTTGAATAAACGACAAATACTTTTTACTATAAGTATCTCACAAATATTGCATGGGACATACTTATATCTAAAAAGTGCTCACTGTTTACCCAAACTTCAAACTTAACTGGGTATCCTGCATTTATCTGGCAATCCCACCTAGGGCCCAACAGCTCAAATATCCCAGTCTAACCCCGACAGTCTCGTTGCAGGAGATTCTGCGCAGATCATATCGCTAATGACGGCAGGGACAGTAACCAAACCTTAAATTTTGTTTGGTCTTTCCTATTTAAGGAAGCAAAAATATTTTTTGAAATATGTACATGTAGGCCGGGTGCAGTGACTTATACCTGTAATCCTAGCACTCTGGGAGGGTCGCTTGAGGTCAGGAGTTCGAGACTAGCCTGAGCAAGAGCAAGACCCGGTCTCTACTAAACATAGAAAAAATTAGCTGGCCGTAATGGCACACGTCTGTAGTCCCAGCTACTTGGGAGGCTGAGGCAGGAGGATCGCTGGAGCCCAGGAGTTTGAGGTTGCTGTGAGCTAGGCTGATGCCATGGGACTCTTGCCCAGGGAACAGAGTGAGACTCGGCCTCAAAAAAAAAAAAAAAAGTCAAAAATAATAAAGAACAAAAATAAAAAAGAAATATGTACATTAAAAAAAAATTTTTTTTGAAAGGCTTGGTCAAAATGGTTCCCATGCCAGCCCCTGAAGGAGCCAACGTCACATGTCGGGGGGATCACGAGGAATATGACAATGTCCCTGACGTTATACAAAGAACCAGAACCGAGAGCTGTCATCACCGGGCCCCTTAATCAGCCTCTTGGGGGTTCATATCACAGGACACCAGCCTCACAGAGGAGTGTCTCTGTACCTGGAGGTGCTTCTGATATATTCAGTATCTAAACTCACGGAATGAGATTGAAATTCTACGGCCGGTGTTCCCAGTGTCCAGTACAGAGTTCCATCAGTTCTCAACCCACCATGTGAGACTGAAATTACAGGCGTATTCTAAAGTCCAGCCTATGCCATTCATATTAACATTTTCCATATCGACACTCTGTTTAAATGCAGACTGTCTTTAAGAAACCAGAAAAAGGATTCCGGCGGCATTATAACCCCTGTACCCCACTAAATAAAAAATCACAATAGCTTCCATATATTGAACATTCACTACGTGCCAAAACTCTGCTAAGTGTTTTGTGTATTTTTCCTCACTCAGTCCCCTACCCTGCATCACCCTGGGAGGGAGGAAATATTAGTATTCCCATTTTATGGATGAGTACGCTTAAATCACTTAGCCAGGGTCGCTGAGCTGGTAAGTGGCAGATCCCAAACTCAAACCCAGCTGCGTTTAACCCCAAAGACAACGCTCTTGGTGTTCTCCAAACTTGTCACCTGCGCACTGTCTTTCTGACCTTTGCCACCGCCACCTCTGTTCGTTTAAAATCAGCCATTGTTATTTCTTTAAAATGTGTATTCGGGTTAACGCGGACCTACTATTGCTATTCATTTTAGCTTTGTCCTGAATGATGATATCTGGGAAGCCATACGTTGGATATGTTTGTAAGTTTATATATTTCATAACACAAACCAAATTAAACGTGTAACTACTAAAATGCAAAATGTCTCGCGCACATGCTACACGCCAAACCCAAGTCACTCGTGCACCATCCGTGGCCAGCAGCACACTCAGGGATGTCCTCAATTCTAGAACTGGCAAAGACAAGGAAGAAAGCCAGGCATCGAGAGGAAGAAAGAGGAAGAGCTAATGACCTGTGCCCACTGCATACCACGGCCATGGAATATAAGCAGCAGAAAACTACGAAGAACCAAGAACAGCTGCGGCAGTTCCCTGTGACGACGGCAAGGTACAGCAGGAGACAGCACTTTGCCTGAGAGGCAGGTGACAAGGGTTTGAGCCACTGCTCTGCCTTATGCCTAGGGACAAGACACTGGCCCGTAACAGGAGGAAAATGAGAAATGAAATAACCACAGAACAAGAATCGTATATCCTCGGCTTTCCAAAAAAGATTTGGACTAAATTACCTCGAGTTCCCTTTTTCTCAGATCTGATTCTATGATCCGAAATAAAAAAGCAGGAAGACAGTACATAATAATTAATAATCAAAGTGATGATAGTGGTGATCGTGATAATAGTTTACATTCATTCATTCATTCATTCATTCCACAGATATGTACTGGGCATCTACGATGTGCCAGGCACTGTTCCAGGTAGGTGCAAGGGACACATGACGATAAACCACCACTTGCCTTCACACAATTTCTACTCTATACCTCTAGGGAAGCATCAGATCCCTGGAGGGGGCGTTAAAACACAGATCGCTGGGCCCCACCCTCAGACTTGCTGATTCAGTAGGTCTGGGGTGCGATCCAAAGTCTGTATTTCTACCAACTGCTCGGTTGCTACTGGTCAGGGACCCCACTTTGGGAACCACTGCCCTTCCACAATTCTATAAGGGAGGAACTTTTATTATCCTCTGTGGACAGATGGGGAAACTGAGGCTCAGGGAGGTTAAATCACTTACTCAAATGAACACAGTAAGTAAGTGACCGCATCAAGATTCCCATCTGGTTCTTTTGGCTACACTGTCTATGAGATTAGCCACTGCACCAAAGTGCCTGCATTCTGTGATTGGGGGAGGGAGGGGGAAATAAAAGTCCTGAAATGCTGATTCAGCAAAGATGAAAGAGGTGCACTTTCTTTCAGTCAAGACATAAAATTCAAAGACGTGAGTCTCGCAAGCTGTGAGTCCGGACGCGCTGGGTCTGGGAGCTCCAGATGCCACTCAGCAGGTATCTCAAGTGAGATCTGGTCTCCAGGTGAAGGCACAACAGCTGCACCCCTCTCCCAGCACCACCCGCTAACTAATCCACAGGGCTGGATTGACGTCAGCCACAGTGGAAACTGCTCTCCTGCCCTGACCTGTTTAGACATTAAGAGAGCACAGAACACAGAGAGAGAGAGAACATCAGAAAATGGAAATGGAAAAACCTGCAAGGAAACCAACCACCTGTAAGAGTACAAGGCTAAAAAGTGCGTTAACCTCACACTGTTTAGTCATGAAATGCAAATGATGAGGACTTTATGTGCTAGCTTTCCAGAAATATCTGGAGGGGGAATTATAGCCATGTCCATATTTTTTTTTTTTCTTTTCTTCTTCCTATAAAGCTACATAATACCGGCCTCATAATAATCTTTTCACTGCTCCTCTTTGAGAGCTACCAACTTACTGAGAAGGCATTCAAAATAATCACGCTGCTTATCTTCTAGAGAGAAAAGAATCAACTAGAAGTTCCTAGGGAGAGCTGGAAGATACTGGAAGATTCAGGTTGGGTAAAATTAAAGTGCTAATTAGGTTCCAGAAGGAAGAATGTAATAAGAAAAGGAAAGCTTTGGGGTGGATATTTGTAAGAGACGGAGGTTGACAGCAATCAACTTACAGCACAGCATTAATATCCTCCAGTTGTATTTCTTGTTGAAATGAAATGATTCATATATGGAAAAAGCAAAGGCAAGAACATATTTAAATGAATCTGTCATATATTCATTTACATATATTTCCAAATAAACATCAGGAAAAAATAATTTAAAATCTCATTAACTCTGGCTTTGTTTGTGCTCTTTTTTTTTTTTTTTTTTTTTTTAATTTCCCCAAGGCGAATTATTTACTGAGTTTGGCTTTCTTTTGGATTAGCATCGATTGGCATGTTTACTGGGTGAGGCTGCTTTGTGAGAAAAAAGCAAGGCTTCTGCAATCTGAACAACTGTAGAAATGCACACCAATCTCCACCTTCAAGAATCTTCATTAAGACAAAATATTCCTAAGCAACCAGTGTTAGGACTAGAACCGTCAATAGAAGCACAAATCATGAACGCTGTCCTTTCTACTACCTAGAGAATGTCTAGAACTTAGATCTTTGTGTATCTCTACGACACAAGTACACAAATACTCCATCTCTAGGCTCTGAACAGAGAATCCACAGAATTCTGAGGTCAAAAATATTACAGCATGCTGTGACTCTTACAAGAAGGGGAGTGCATCACCTATCAAGTCATATTACTGCCAAAATAAAACAAGCAAACATTCTAACACAATACGAAGCAAAGTTAAGAACTTCAAATAAGTCACAGCGGCGTGTGCATAGCAAACTGCAGGCTATTCTCTTGAGTTGTTAAGGTAATGAAGTAGTTGGGCAAATAAATGCCCTAGTAAATTTCAGTATTTAACTCACTGTGGCCTATCACTATATAGAATACTGAACCCAAAGGAGAGCCTTAAAGAACCTCTAGTCTAACCCAATTTTAAATAGAGGTGAATAAATTAAGACACAGAGGGGTGGCATGAACATGCACATCCAAGATGCAAGTTAGTCCCAGCACCAAGACTCAGACTTAGACCCCGAAGATCAATATGCACATCCTTATACCAGTGGTTTTCAAACTGGGTTCCGTGCAGGAGTCTAGCAGGCAGGATTCTAACACCCTTAACTGCTTTAACCCAGTTGCTTGACTTTTAGCTACTTTCTACTTTGGGGTCTTTAGTATCATTTCTCTTAGAAAAGGGGGTTCTACAGCATGAACAAAATTTGAACATTGGCCGGGCATGGTGGCTCACACCTGTAATCCTAGCACTCTGGAAGGCTGAGGCAGGGAGGCTCACTTTAAGCCAGGAGTTCAAGACCACTCTGGTCAACAGTGAGTCCTGTCTCTATAAAAAACTTAAAAAATTAGCCAGGTGTTGTGGCATGTGCCTGTAGTCCCAGCTACTTGGGAGGCTGAGATGGGAGGATCACTTGAGCCCAGGAGTTTGAGGTTGCAGTGAGCTATGATGATGCCACTGTACTCCAGCTGGGACAACAAAGTGAGACCCTGTCTCAAAAACAAAAACAAATTCTGCTGACCATCATCACGTCACTACCCCATTGTGTGTCCTATAAAACAAATTCCCTCAGAAGCTAGTTTCCTCCCAGGTCTAAGTCATCTGACATTGTTTACCCAAAGGATGACAGTAGGGTGGGAGACGATGGTCACTCTGCCTCTGCAGTTTTCCTTCCTCTGCCCCCTCAACTTCTGTGTCTTTAAACTGCTTTCATCCCCAGCACAACTATCCAAGACACTATTTACCGAAGTGCGGTACGTGCACACCTGTTGATATCAGGTTATACTTTATCTGGGTATGGACATGACATCAAATAACTCTGAATCCACAGCACAAAAGTTATTCCTTTTTCCAATTCTTTCTCAATTACATCAAGATTATACCAAGAAAGTCTCGGTTTAGTGCCATTATTTCCTTAACAACTCCCCGGTGTTTGCTAATCTCCTCCTTTTAACCAAGAGAGAGCCCCTATTTCCTCATTTGTAATAATAATACCTGCCTCATAGAGCGGTCATGAGATTCCAATTAGAAATGAAATGTGCTCAACGCTATTTTCTAATAGAAAATAGTCCGCATTGACTAACGGGAGTCTTGCTTTGTATCTGTTCCTGTATAAGGCTCAGGAAATCAGGGTTGAATAATGCCCCTACCTTCATGAGACCACCCCCCTCAGCCATGACATTATTTTTATTTATTTATTTTTCTTTTCTTAGAGAGAGGGTCTTACTCTGTTGCCCAGGCTGAAGTGCAGTTGTGTCTTCATAGCTCACTGTAGCCTCCAACTCCTGTGCTCAGGCAATCCTCCTGCCTCAGCCTCCCAAGTAGCTAGGACTACAGGTGTGCACCACCATGCCCAGTTAATTTTTTTTTATTATTTTTTGTAGATACAGTCTAGCTTGTTGCCCAGGCTGGTGTCGAACTCCCAGCCTCAAATGATCATTCTGCCTCGGCCTTATGTTATCACAATTAAATTTACTTTGCTTTGTAGAAGCTTCAAGATTTCACAAGATCCTCTGGAGACAATTAGAGAAATGCCCTGAATAGCACAGACAGGGCCAGACCTGTACCCTCTTGGTATGGTACGATGTTCTTATACAGCATCATAGGACCCTCAAAGAGAGCTCTGGAGGATGTTGCTTTGGAAACTCTTTGTGTGAATGTCAGTTTAGAAGGCAAGCATGAGTCTAGCATGTGGCATATCACAGTGTAGTCCTAAGAAAAAAGCATCTGTGTGCTCACTCTGCTCCTCTGTTACTAGCAAAGGGAAGGCTGTCATTCACAAAGATCACACTTCAGTGTCTCCCTACCCAGTCAGGTTTGGAATTCACTACCAGACACTCCTGCTATCCAGGCCATCTAGGATCACCTAGAGCAAGTGGCTGTCGCACTCACTACGTGGCCTTTAAGATACCATATGGTTCTGAACGTCCATGCATCGTCATGCCTGATGAACCTCTTCAAAACCCAATTCAAAGGTCATCTCCTCTGTTAAACTTTCTCTATGGTAGATTGTATTACTGTCCTGCAAATATCCTCTCTATATATATCTCTCCCCCCTTTCTCCCTCTCCCTCCCACCCCCCCCACACACAAGAAGAATAATCACGCCCACCCCACTAATGGTGGGATTGGTCATGTGACTTGCTTTGGCCAATGGAATGTCAGTTGACATGATGGTTGCCACATCTGAGCAAAGACTTGGTTTGGTTTGGCTTCTTGCACTCCTATGATCTGTCACGAGAAGAAGATGTCCAGGAAGCTGCCATTCCTTCAGAGTGGGTCTAGAATGAGAGTCCCGTGGCACAGACTTGCACCCAACCCACATCCTACAGCAGAGCTGCGTCAGTGACCCACAGACACATGAGCAAGAAATGAAGTATTTGTTGTCACAGATTGCTGAAGTTGGGGGTTATTTGTTACTGCAGCAAAAGCTAGCTAATACATTCTCCAAACAAAACCTCCCTCCTCTGCTATGGCAGAATTTGAACATATCTCTATCCAAGGACTTCGTGTTCTATTTTATATATATATATATATATATATATTTTTTTTTTTTTTTTTTGTCTGCAAGTCCATGTCCTCACTGACAGCACCTTAAGGGCAAGAACCTTATCTCTCTCAGTTTCCTTTTATGGCAGGCATTCAATATACTTGCTGAATAAATGACATTGTTGACAAAATACAATTCAATGTGATCACAAATTCTCAATGGCTACAGGCATAAGCAGCATATATAAAGAAGATTTTAAACACGCCAGCATATGCTTGGCAAGAAACCAAGGCTTATGTTTCATGAGGCCAAGAGGACCACTTGTCCTGAGCCTTGAATCCAGAAGGGACTTCAAATTCAGACATCTGATGCTATCTCCAAAGGACGTGAATCATCCGTCACTGTATCGTGTGTGTTAAACATGTTGATTTTCTAAGTGAAAACATCTAAAACATACCACCAACTTGCATAATTCTATTTTGGCATTTTCTTAGTTTTCTTCATTTTCAATATACCAGGAAACTCCAAGAATGAGAGTGGCCTAGGGCTCTCTCTCAACCTCTAAGAGGTGTTGCAACGAGAGTCCTGGATTTTTCAGTGCCATTATGTACTAAGTATAAGCAAGTTCCCCTAAAACCAATTTAAGCAGTTATTGGTAATCTCAAGGTCAATGGGAAAAGCTACTTCGCTGGTATTGAGCTACTTGGATCTCTGCCCCTGCTTAATGCTATATCTTGGCTTCCTTGGTGAAATAAAAGAATTAACATGATTCAAATGATGGTATGTTACATTCTTCTGGGAAACACAAAAAACATACCTGTGACCTCAAGACCATTAGGAATTATAAAAACTTACAGCAAAACATTGCCAATGAACTATGTTATAATTTATGCCCTTATGGAAAACTGCAATTGTTTGTCCACAGGGATTTTAAAGTTGTCTGAGAGTTCTGCAAATGACAGAGAAATGACATCTGTAAATAATAACATAACTTTAAGCAAGAAAAGCAAGATACTAAGCAGTCTATGCAGATGACCTCAATACATAAGGGGGGAAAAATACCAAAAATGTTGCAGTGTCTGCCTTGGGGTGGTGGGATTATCAGACTCTGTTTTGTACTTCTTGACACTTTTACATCATGTCTAAATGTTCAACAAGGAGCCCACTTTCAAAATATAAAAAGAAGGAAAAAGCAAATTAAAAGGAAGAATGATTTGATCTTAACACTTCAGAGGAGAGAATGTTCTCTGATCTTGGCTCCTCGGATGTTGTATTTTAGGAAGACAGCAAGCAAGGACCTATAAAGATAGTGAAATGCCAACCGGGGAAGCTTACCTAGTTAAAAAAAATTCACTGGCAGCCAGTCCCCTCAGGGCAGACACTGTTTCCAGCAGTTCTGAAAACAGTTTGTTCCAAATTAACCTTTTGATGACAGTTTCTAGCAAGCCCAGAAGTTGAGAAGCCCTACCCTGGGCAGGGCTCAGGGAGGTGGAGACAGGGTAACAGTGACAATTTTGGTTAGAAAACGGATGTCATATCTTGTCCCTTCCCCATGTCGGCTTCAGAAGCAGAATGCTCCATCCCCAGGTGGCCCAAGAGGAGAAACACCCTGGGATTTGCACAGTGAGTTTCTAGACCAGGACTCGGGGACCTGGTTTCTTTCGGCTGTTGCGAGCCGCTCATGTGTCAGGGCATTGAGGGACGGTTAGAAAGTCCCGTCAACGAAGTAATCGCCACCACCAAGCACCCTGGAGTGGGAATGACCCCTTCCCCATCCACACATCTCACCTCTCTCTTCCTTTAAACCTGTTTATCCAGGCCAGGCGCAGTGGCTCATGCCTGTAATCCTAGCACTCTGGGAGGCCAAGGCAGGAGGACTACTTGAGCTCAAGAGTTAGAGACCAACCTGAGCAAGAGTGAGACCCCATCTCTACTAAAAATAGAAAAAATTAGCCAGGTGTGGTGGAACGTGCCTGTAGTCCCAGCTACTGTTCAGGAGACTGAGACAGGAGGATTGCTTGAGCCTAGGAGTTTGAGGTTGCAGTGAACTATGACCACACCACTGTACTCTACCCAGGGTGATAGAGTGAGATCCTGTCTCCAAAACAAACAAACAAACAAACAAACAAAAATCTCGTCTCTCCTGCCATAGTGGGCTGAATAGCACCTCCCCTAAATTCATGTTCACTTAGAACCTCAGAATGTGACCTTATTTGGAAATAGGGTCTTTTGCAGATGTAGTGCAAATGGAGAGGCAATCATACTAAATTAGGGTGAGCCCTAAATCCAGTGAGAGCATCCTTATAAGAGACAGAAGTAGGAGACAGAGAGAAGGAGGCCACATGAAGACAGGGGCAGAGATCGAAGTGATACTGCCACAAGCCAAGAAATGCCAAAGCTGGAAAGGGGAAGGAAGGATTCTTCCCTGCAGCTTTCAGAAGCAGCACGTCCCTGCTGATACCTTTGTTTGAGACTTCTGGCCTCCAGAACTGTGAGAGAATAAATTTCTGTTGCATGAAGCCACGCAGTTATTTTGTTACAGCAACCCTAGGAAACGAATACACCTAGTTCCCACCAAGTTCTCCACTCTGGCGACTCTGGACCCTGCTGTATGGCACGGCCAGGTGACCTGCTCTGGCCAATGAATCATGAACAGAAATGACATGTGTCGCTTCCAAGTGGAAGCCTTCAAGAACCAGCACGGGAGTCTATACATCCCTTTTTCTGCCTTGGCGATTGTGGAGTCGAAGCCTCTATTAGCTTTAGCCCATGGGTGACTCTGATTAGCAGTGGCCTCTGCTGACCTGTGCTGAACACACAGCATGAGAGAAAAAACAAACATGTGTCATGTTAAGCTACTGAAATTTGAGAGTTGTTTTTTTTTTTTTTCTCTTTTCTTTTTTTTTTTTTTCTGCAGAATTTCCTGGCCCGCACTGGTTGGTACACATTCCATAGACCACAAGGCAGCACTTTAAAAGATAAGACAACAATTATAAGCATAACCTAACAACAGAACCCCGAAATACATGAAATAAAACCTCACAGAATTAAAGGGATAAATAAACAATTTAACAATAATAGTTAAGAAACTTCAATACTGCACCCTTGATAAATGATAGAATAACTACACAAAAATAGCAAGGACATAGAAGACATGAAAAAGAAGGAACAAATAATAGAACATATCACTAAGTAAAAAAAGAAAATTACAGAAAGATGCATATGGCAAAGGTATAAAAAACACAAATACATCAATGAAACAATGATACACATTTCCCATAAGTATATAAATGTGTATGCAAATACACAGAAAATGTTCTAGAAGGATACACAGCAAACTGATAATACTAGTTAGCTCCAGGGAGCAGGGAAAAGGCCCTAGAATTAACTGGAGGGCTGGTCAAAGGAAGTTTTAATTTTATCTATTATATTCCAATTTTTTACTAGGAGAATGATTAATGCATTATATAAATATAATTTTTTAACAGTTTAAGTGAAAGAGAAAGAATGTGGGTCCTATAATGGTTGCTTTGACCTGGAATAGGGAAAGAACAAGACCATCTCCTAAGTTAAAATAAAACAGGTAAATAATAATAACATATCGATGTCATTTATTGAGCATTTGCTACATGTCAGGCATGAAAACAGCTACTTTGCATGCATTAACTTGAAACTTCACAACGGCCCCATGAGAAAGATACAGTCATGATACCATATTTTAGATACACAAATCATGGCTGTGAGAGGTATAATCTTTTTCCTAAGAGTAGACTCTATAACCCAATCTCTTAACTTCTCTAAGTAAACTCAGTGCCTAGGGTAGCGACGGCAGGTCCCCAGGGTGGCTGGCCACGCCACAGAACATCGTGGAGGGGAGGAAGGATTCCGGCATAAAGAAACAAGTGTTTTCTGAATTTGGCACCCACTTGGCTTGCAAGTGGGTTTGCGGCCAACAGATGGCAAACTCCTGGCCTGCAAACTTGAGAAAGCGTGGACTCACGGGAGGTAGAAACACAACAACCCTCCTCACTCTAAATTACAGTGATTTGTGTACTGTTCTTACTCCTGATGCTATCAGAGACAGTAGCAGTGTCATAGTTTGGCACCTGCATATTTATATGAATCCAGGCTTTGCTATTTGCTCACTGTGTGACTTCGAGTTCTCATTTCATCTCCCTGGGCCTCAGTTTCCTCATCTGTAAAATGGGTATAAAAGGAAGACCTACTTCAAAGGGTTATTATACTGATTACATGAGCCAATCTATGAAAGTCGTCAGAACTGTGCATGTGCTTTAGTGTCAGGCACATGAAATACTACATAAGTGTCATCTGCCATAGGTATTCCTAATTCCACAAATGCCAACTGTAGTGTCATATATACTTATAAGATAAATGTTCAGTAAATATTAAGCAAATTAAATAAATCTGTCTTTGAGGCCACACAGTGAGACCTTATAAAAAGGCTTTTCGAGACACTTCTAACCAAGGTTAACACACAAGCTTTAGAGTCAAGCAGACCCAGATTCTGCCACTGATGGGCTGTGTGACTCTAGAGAGGTTGCTTCACCTCTCTGAGCCTCAGCTTCCTCATCTGGAAAAGGCAAATGTTGATATGATGGGCTGTGTGACCCTAGGTAGGTTGCTTCACCTCTCTGAGCCCCAGCTTCCTCATGTGTAAAAGGAAAATGTTGCTATTACCCTCTCAGAGCTGCTGTGAGATCTAAATGCAATCAATGCAAAGCTCTGAGTGTCATGCGTAGCACATAGTACATGCTCATTAAACAACAGCAAGCATTATCAGCGATCATTACCCCCTTGCATTGGGCTCACCTACCCCTTTTCCATCACAGATAAAGTTCTAATGCATCCACAAGAGGATGTATAGCTAGTAAAGTGGCTTGACAAAATAAAAAGAAGTAATCAGTAAATAGTAGATGCTCTTCTTACATACATAAATGCAAATCCCTGAAGAGTTTAGCAAATGTATGTTTGTGTGACAGCTATTTATGGAGGCTGTATACTTTTATTTGCCTAGAATTTGATGCACTAGATGTAAACAAAGTATGATGAAGACTCTAATAGAAGCAGTCCCCAGACAGAAGCCAGGGCTCCTTCCCAAGCTCTCTGGAAGGCTGGCTCCTCTGCAGGCGTGTTGACGCGGTATATTTAGGCTGTTAATCACACCCAGAAGCGTTCCCACCTATCTGAAGACAGGGCAAACCCAGCGAGTCTCAAATTAGCAACATCCTACAAAACCTCATCAGCCAATCTAATGCAAATGCTTTAACTTCTTCTCAGAGAAATTCTGTGAGAAATGCTACCTCACAGGCTAAAGTTCATGGCTCAAGATCAGCCACCGGGACAACGTAATGGGCTTTTCGGTCAAAGTCCATGTGGCTGAAAAAGTGCATGTCCATCAACTTCAGGGGATAGGAAAGTACAGCTTACATAGATCAGTGGAATTCCCTATTTAAAGAAGATCTGGGTAGATCATATGGTAGGGCGAACAAAAGTCGTAAATAAGGCACGTGGGAAATTTTATATCAGCTTGATTTCGTGCAAAACCTCTCTGAAGACCCAGAACCGATAGACATGAAAGATCTAATGACTAATGTGCCCGATCAGTGCATTAATGACAAAACACTACATTTCAGGAGAATGGAAACACATCTCAACCAAATTAACCACAAATATGTAGAGCTGCAAGACCCAAGTAGAAAATATCCTCTCTTCCTTGGAGATTCATGCATCTATCCACCACGTACAAGGTGCACACCGGCATGGTGCTGCCTCTCGTGAAACTCACAACTTAGCAGGGAAGGGAGAAGAAAGAAAATAAAGAGAAGCAGATCAAATATAGTCGATGCCCATTATTCACCGATTATTCCATTTGCAGACTTGTCTACTCTCTAAAGCTCATTCGTAACCCCCCACCCAATTAACACTCATGGTGTTTTCGCAGTCATTTCAGGACATGCACATGCAGTGAAAAATTTGAGCTGCCCAATGTACACACTGCCAGCTGAGGTTCCAACAAGGTGACACTTGGCCTTCTTGTTTCATATGTTCATGCCTTTGTTGTTGTTGTTTTGGCAATTTCACTGTTTAAAATGGCCCCCCAGCTAGGGCTGAAGTCCTAGCTAATGTTCCTAAGCACAACAATGCCATGACGTGCCTTACAGACAAAACGTGTGTTAGACAAGCTGCATTCAGCCACGAGCTGTGGTGCTGTTGGCCATGAGTTCCATGTTAATGAATCAACTATCTATAAAATAAGGTGTCTTTATGCAGAAACACGTGTAAAACAAGGTTGTGCATTGATCAGTTGGTGAAAACGTGACCAAAGGTTTGTAGGAAGCTAACACTGTATATCTCCCCTACAGGTTCTGTATTTGTTAATTCTGTGCTCGTGGAAACTTTATGGAATACAACTATCGTGAATAATCAGAAATGGTTGTAATTGTAATGTAATTCGAACACAATGAAACAAAGCAAGCTGAAATAGAACTAAACGGGTGTCTCCTATATTAGATTATTAGGGTATACAGTATATATAATATTCTACCTTTTGTGTAAGAAAGGGGGTGATATTAGTTAATACATGTGTTAACATATATGTCATACATACACATGTATATGTATATACACACACACATATATATATTGGGATTTTTTAAATAGAGGTTAAAAGAAGCAAAAATTTCAAAACCGAAATAAACCTATCTGTATTATCAAGTTGGTGACATAACTATACAGAAAAAAATTTTTATATGACTCTAACAGGACATATCCTCATGGCCAAAAAGAACTGCAAAACAATAAAATCTTACTTGTATTCAATATTCTTATTTGACAGTAACAGTATAAGTATCATTATTTTGAAATATATAAATAAATACTTAGGTCGACATAGTTAGAAACGAAGATTCCTTCCTTAACAGAAAAGAGATACAAGTATAAAATCAAAAAGTTAAGCAAACTCCTGTAATCTTATATTTAAATTTGAAATATCATTATGAATTCTTTTTTCCTCTAAAAAGTACATATTTTCTAATTCTACTGAAATGATAACCCAGTAGCAATGAGCACCCCAAGTACGCAACTGTGGTTTCTAAGTGCCATTTCTCTCTAAAAGGGATCGGGACTTCTTCAAGAAGTGGCTTATTCCATCTGTCGGGAAGAAAATAATCCTGAGTCAACTTCTTGTGCCAGAAAGCATGGAAGTCATTCATGACAACTGACGCCATGTCCAAAAAACTTGTGAGGCAACTTCAAGTGGCTCCCATGAGCCAAAGATGGGACACTGAGCATCAAGGATAGTAATGGCTACAATGGGTTGAAACGCATCAAATCATTTTTTTGAATCCATACATTCATAATAAAATTCTTAAAAATCCCTGGCCAGCTATGGAGGTTGCTAGGGTACCAACTCGTCATTTGAAAAAGTGTTAAGAGAAAGAATTGGCATTTGTCCTGCCTATAAACCGTACTTCAGAGTAACCATAAAGGTGATAAGCAAAAGTTATTTATAAAATAATTCTAGCTTATCATGCAGAAGGAATACTAGGATTGGGAAAGCATCGTATTGCAACCCCTAATGGAATAAGGGCTCTAGATACAGTCATCAGTGGGTGCCGTCATTAGGTGAAAGACCACTGAGATACCCCATAATGGGTAGATCAGGCTGACAACACTTGACCCTGTTCCATCAATCTGAGTGTCACTAAACGTGTGACGTCCGGATGCTGTGTGGCTTCCGATGAGATCATTACAAAATACACAGCATCACCTATGGAGTATTTCTGCGAAAGAAAAACACAAAAACCCGAACCTAATCTGACATCTCTAGATCTAGCCATCATTTCACCATTTTACAAGAAATATGGGAATACAGGAAAAAGTTAGACCATACCCCCAAGGAAGCATGGAAACTCTACCAGACAAATGACTCCATTTCTTTAACAAATAAGTAATGTCGGAAAAGGGGACGAGGAACTCTGAGGATTAAGAACTTAAGAGACGTATGAACCAAATGCAATGTGAGCCCCTCGCGTGGATCCCGATTCAAACAAATCAACTGCAACAAGACATTTTAAGGACATTTGGAGATAGCTGAACATGGGCTGGGTATTAAATGATATTAAGAAAATTATTTCTTGTTTTGTAAGTCGTGGTAATAACTTTGCGGTCACGTCATTTTAAAAGGCCTTACCTGCTTGAGAGGTGTATGGAAGTATTTACAGATAAAAGTCCACAACCTTCGGGATGTGCTTCAAAAACACACACACACACAAAAGTGAGACAAAGACAAACGAAACAAGATTGGCAAGATGTTGATTATTGTTGAATCTGGGTGATAAGTCTGTGGAATCTTGTTCAACTATTTTTTTCCTTTATGTTTACATTTTCCACTTTAAAAAAAAAAAACTTTAGAAATAAATTGTCTGCTACCGCCCTTACTATTTAAAGGGGAAGATCATTAATGTCGTTAGCTTTTAACCAATTACAGAGTTGTCCACTGTTGTTTTAATACATGGTGACATGTTACGTGATGATAATTACAATGATGACAGCAGCAATACCCATTACTATCACGACTTCCTGCATGTCTGATACAAGGCTAAGCGTTTTATACCCCGAGAGGCAGGTCCTAATAATATGTGTATTTTTCAGACGAAAAAACGGAGGCACAGAGTTGCTCAAAGACACACAGCTAATAAGCAGCAAATCTGATATCTGAAACCAGGACCGATTCCCAAGGCTGTGTGTGTGTGTGTGTGTGTGTGTGTGTGTGTGTTACCCACTACAGAACACTGCCTTTTCAAAACCAAAGTAATGGCTGCCTATGGTTCTTTCTTATGTAGATCTGGAATCAAACAATAGAGAAAAGAGAAGAAAAACTAGCTCTCTCCCCATCCCAGCTTCAGTTTCCTTCTTATGCAAACCATGGAAACCTTCCCTAGCCCATCTTGTTTTCTGCTACAAGAAAAGATGTCCTGATAACTTGTTCACAGGGGTGCTGTGATCACCAAACGTTATGTGCAAAGCACCCGCAAGGATGATGGACACTCTATGATTCCTAATTAGCATCTCTCAATTGGGAATCTGGAAGCTTCTGCTTTGGAGGTGAACTACAGGTTTGCTTTGCATATGTCAGGGCTGCTTCAGATGAGGAAAATGGACTCTACTAGTGCTGTTTCCAAGAGCTCTTTCTGGTACTTTGGAAGTTTTCCTGAATATCCATTCTCCTTGTCATACGTTTGCATTCATCCAGAAAAGAAAACTCACCCAGCAGTGACGGCCACAGATGGCCCTGCTCTTGGGAGAGGTGGCCCAATGACCTCCCAGGGTCGTTGTATGGATGAAACTATGATAATATATGGAAAGTGCTTAGTCCAGTCTCCGGCACACTGTCGCCACCCAATGACAACACTGATCATCCTGCAGTAATGATTTTATCGTCATTATATTTAAAAAAAGAAAAGACCAGGCCTTCCCCAGGTTCCAACTAGACACTGGCATGCAAAAGCAAGGTGATCAATGCCTATCAGTATAACATTAGTGCTTAAGAAGTCATTCTGCCCTTCCTTTGTCTCCTTATTTTTTTTAATTCTGGTGAAATATATATAACATAAAGACATCATGTTTAAATGTACAGTTCAGTGGCACTAAGCACATGCACATTGTTGTGCAACCATCACCACGACCTGTCCATGGATCCTTTTCATCATCCCAAACTGAAACCTTGCACCCACTAAACAATAACTTGTCACGCCCTTTCCTCCCAGTCACCGGCAACCACCATTCTACTTTCTGTCTTCATGATTTTGACTACTCTAGGCACCTCATATAAGTGGAATCAGGCAGTATTTGTTCTTTAGAATCTGGCTTCTTTTGCTTAGCATAATGTTTTCAGGGTTCATACGTGTTGTAGCACGTGTCAACACTTCATTCCTTTTTTAAGGCTAAATAATATTCCATTGTATGGATATACCACATTTTGTTTATCCATTTGTCTGTCAATGGGTTTATTCTACCTCTTGGCTATTGTGAATAAAGCTGCAAGGAACATGCAGAATAATGCACGTTATGAAAGTACCTGTGCAAGTCATTGCTTTTAATTCTTTGGGGTATATACCCAGAAGTGGAATTGCTGCATCATATGAGAATTCTATATTTAATTTTTTTTTGAGGAACCTCCTTATATTTAACAGAAACCAATTCTTGAATATTTATAAGACAGGCACTTGAATTATTTTTTTCATATTTAATGATCTCAGCAATTCCCATGGGGTAGGCATCGCAAATGGAGCCAGAGACTGCGTAGGTAAATTGCCCAAGACGTCATACTTAGGAAAGGCAAGTGGCTGGATTTGAACTCAGATCTGGCAGATTCCAAAGCCTAAGTTTTCCCACCAGGCTATGCTGTCACCCCTAGAAAGGAAAAAAAACACTGGTCCTTCTCTTTAAGACAAACTTGCATGTACTCTCTGGGCCAATGGGAAGGAATGAATAAACTCAGAAACCCAGTGTCACCACTGAGCCTCTGTGCAATTTCAGACAAGTCCCTTCCTGTCTCTGCATCTCAATTTCTTCATGTTGTAAATAGAGTAAATACTCCTAGGAATATACGCCAAAGAACTGGAAACAGGAACGCAAACAGATACTTATACACCAATGTTCATAGCAGCATTATTCACAATAGACAAAAGACGGTCTCAGCCCAAGTGTCTAACAACAAAAGAATGAATAAACAAAATGTGGTATGTCCATACGATGGAATATTATCCAGCCATAAAAAGGAATGAAGTACTGATTCAACACGCTGCAACATGGATGAATCTCAAAAACATGCTAAGTAAAATAAGCCAGACACAAAAGGACAAATATTGTATGATTCCACTTATAGGCGGTACCTACAATGGGCAAATTCACAAAGACAGACAGCAGAATAGAAGTGACTGGGGGCAGAAGGTAGGAGGAACAGAAAGTTATTGTTTAATGAGTACAGCATTTCTATGAGGGATGATAAAAAAAGTTTCGGTGATGATCGTGACACAACACTGTGAATGTATTTAATGTCACTGAACTGGATACTTATAGTTAAACGATAATGATACAGAGATAAATATTATGTATATTTACCACAATAAAAAATATTATTTTTAATGAAGTTGTTCTTCATTATACTGGAGTTGTTCTGAGGATTCAACTGGTCTTCTCAAACTTTGATGTGCTCATAAAATCACCCGATTGTATTAAAATGCAATTCAGTGAGTCTAGGCCAGGTCCTGAGACCCGGCATTTCTCACTTGCTCCCAGGTGACATCCAGGGACCACACTTTGAGCAGCCAGGTACATAAAGCTCAGATTAGCACCTAACTTACAGTAAGAACTAGCTATAGTTACAAGATTACTATTACTTATGCAGTTACATAACTCATGTAAAATTACAACTTTAATACTAACGCTGATGTGGACCTTTCAAACACTTTTGTTTCTCAACAATAAATGCTCATTTCAAGAAGAAAGAAGCACATTGTGATCTGCCTCCGAAATCTCGCAACCCCCCCTACCCTAGCACACTCTTTTTACAGAAGCTACAAGAGAATCGTGCAGAGCAGGGACTTCAGCGGCTGCATCTCCCACAGACATCTAAAAACATTTCTCTGAAAGTGTCACATGGATGAAAACACCAAGCTTGAAAAATATTTCCATTTTAAATGATCTCAAGTGAACAGAAGCATGCGTGCGTAAGACATACGGGGCACCCCGGTCTAGCCCAGTCCCCACCCTGTTCCTGGGCAGCCCTCGAATGCTTCTGATGACCTGGGAGCTCATTTTTAACTATCCGAGGTATTCGCTCAGGGCCTGCAGGGGAGGAATAGATAAGAATAGTTAGGGCTGCAGAGAATGGCTCAAAATGGCTCAGATTCAGGTCACGCTGCTGTGTCCATCCCCCTTGCTAAGGAGGGCATCCCTGCGTGGATTTGGGGCACAATCTAGAGTCAAGATGGCCACAGTCATGCCCATCACTCCTGGGAACAACCCAGTCCACATCACTGTTAGAAGTTCTCTCTTCCCATCCCTCGCCCTCCCACCTATTTAGAGCTGATAGCTGCTCACATGTATCAAGATTCAAGACTCTCTTGGCCAGGTGAAGTGGCTCACACCTGTAATCCTAGGCCAAAGCAGGAGGATCCTTTAAGGCCAGCTGTTCAAGACCAATCTGAACAATATAGTGTGACCCCATCTCTACAAAAATTAGAAAATTTAGCTGGGCGTGGTGGCTTGCTCCTGTAGTTCCAGCAACTCGGGAGGCTGAGGCAGGAGGATCCCTTAAGCCCAGGAGTTTGAGGTTGCTGTGAGCTATGATGATGCCAATGCACTCTAACCCGGGCAATAAAGTGAGACCCTGTCTCCAAAATAACTGCATCTTATCATTCTGCTTTAAGGATTCAATCTGCTAGGCATGAAGCCCAAACCATAGGGAAAATTCAACCAGAAAATTTCCAAATTGAGCTGAGAAGTTAATTTGGAAAACCAAACTCTGATTACTCCAGATCAGCCAGATGAATTGCTATAGATTTACTGCAACTGCAGTAGGTAACACTGAGTGCTTGTCAGGTGCCAGACACTGAGCGAAGCATGTCACACCTATTGTCTAATCCTCATACCAACATTAGGAGGTAAGTACTAACAGTTTTCTATTTTTACAGATAGGGAAACTGAGTCACAGAGGAGCTAAAGCCCACAGTTAAGGCCTGTAACTGGCAGAAGCAACACGGTTATCCAAAATTTAAACCTATCTAAAGAAGAGTTAAAGATCACGGTGCTATAAGGTTGACATATGAAGACAGGAAGCACAGGACGTCAAATTCAAGAATTGAAACTTAGTCCTAAAACCACAGTCAAAAAGAAGAACAAAACGTTCAGCCACATCCAATCTGAAAATACTAGTAATGCCTACAATTTGGGGATTCTTCCCAGCGCTAGCACAAGATGGCTGGCGGGGGTTGGTGTCCCTTGTTATCTGGCAATGCCACAATCAGCAAATAAAAAGACATCAGTTATCACCCCTGTAATCCTAGCACTCTGGGAGTTCAAGGCGGGCGCATGGCTCAAGGTCAGGAGTTCGAAATCGGCCCGAGCAAGAGTGAGACCCCGTCTCTACTAAAAATAGAAACAAATTAATTGGCCAACTAAAATTATATAGAAAAAATGAGCCGGGCATGGTGGTGCATGCCTGTAGTCCCAGTTACTTGGGAGGCTGAGGCAGAAGGATTGCTTGAGCCCAGGGGTTTGAGGTTGCTGTGAGCTAGGCTGACGCCACGGCACTCTAGCCTGGGCAACAGAGTGAGACTCTGTCTCAAAAATAAATAAATAAATAAAAACACATCAGTTAAATTTCAACTTCAGATACGCAATGAATAATTTTTTAATATGAATGTGTCCTGTGCAATATTTGGGCATACTTATACTGAAAAAAATTTCTTTTTTGGCTGGGCACAGTGGCTCACGCCTGTAATCCTAGCACTCTGGGAGGCCGAGGCGGGTGGATCACTCAAGGTCAGGAGTTCGAAACCACCCTGAGCAAGAGCGAGACCCCCACCTCTACTAAAAATAGAAAGAAAAATGAATTGGCCAACTAAAAATATATATATAAAAAAATTAGCTGGGCATGGTGGCGCATGCCTGTAGTCCCGGCTACTCGGGAGGCTGAGGCAGGAGGATTGCCTGAGCCCAGGAGTTTGAGGTTGCTGTGAGCTAGGCTGATGCCACGGCACTTTAGCCCAGGGCAACAGAGTGAGACTCTGTCTCAAAAAAAAAAAAAAAATTTCGTTTTTTTTTTTTCATCTGAAATTCAAGTTTAACTGAGCACCCTGAATTTTATCTGGAAACTCTACGAGTCGCAAATACCATACAGTACTCTTGGTTAGGGCACACGCCAGCCAGGCCCTGCCTTGTAAGGCCCCAGTTTCCCAAGTACTTTAAAAACCTTCTTTCCTTTGACCCTCCCCAGGATCCTCCGTGGCTCAGTAAAGTTATATAACTTGCCCAAAGTCCCACAGCAGCAAGAAGGTGGCGGAGCTGGGATTCAGCACTGTGCTTCCGTCCTCCGTCCACTCACTGTCCCAAAAAGGACACGTGGACCCTCTGGAAGAGGAGGCCGGGCGTCTGACCACACTTGGCTCCAGACTGGACTAGTGGAGAGAGAGCTGTTATTTAAACCCAGCTGACCTTGTGAACGCCGAGTTAAAACCCTCTGAAACATCCCACTCTGATATCCAGACATCCCTAGTCCTACGTTCTTGACCCTTTTGGTCCGCATGCGCTACTTAGAATTCTCCGCGTTTGCTGGAATTCTAGAGTAAGGAGTCTCGCTACACTGGGACAACAGAATCTACTGTTTCCTCCAGCCAAGCTTACTGTCTTTTGGGAAGAGCATCTCAGCTTTCATTTGGAGAACATCCCCCGCTCAGTCCACGGGGCTTGGGAAGGGCTGACCTCACTCCCTGGCTCCAGAGCTGATTCATGAGAACACGGTGCCCTCCTGACTGGTGCGGTTACCCCAGACATCCATTGGAGCCACCGGGAAACATTCATGCTCTTCCTGCAAGCAGTAAGGGCATAGGATGCAAGTGTGGGGCTTCCAGTGGTCATATGGCCCCACGAGGAAAGACTGCCTGAACGAAAGCAACCCAGAAAGAACATGGAGCTGAGTGATGGAGAGAGACGTCCTCACCTACATCCTTTAAGTACCCGGATACAGCCATGCTAAAGCTACTGCTACCCATAAACATCTCAGTTACCTAAGCCAAAGAATTCTCCCTTTTTGTCTAACCAGTCTCTGTCACTTGCAACCAAAAGAGTCTGGATTCATTACAACCATTAAATACCACACTTTTCATCTGTCAACAGGCAAGGTCAAAAACATCTGGAATTCCTGTTCACTGTGAATTCTAAGTATATCCCAAATCCAACCATGGCTCACCAGCCTGGTGTTAGCCACAGTCTTCTAACTTATCTACCTGCTTATACTCAGGACTATTCTACTGCGGTATATTCTCAACGTGGCTAGAAAGATGCTGTTAAAACTCAAGTCAGATCATGTTACTCCTCTGCTCAAAACCCTCCAATATGCCTCATTTCACTTAGTAAAAGTCTTTACGCTGGTCTGAAAGGCCCTGATGATGATCTGGTCCCACTTCACTTCTCTGATGAGATTGTTAACACTTCTCTCTGGTCACATATGCCTCCTGGCTGTTCCTCCGAGACCTCAGGGCCTTTGGACATGCTGTTGCCTCTCTCTGAGTGCTTTTCTCCCCCAGAGACCCTCAGGAATCACTCCCTCATTTCCTTCAAGTCTTTGTTCAAAGGTCACCTTTTCCATGAAACCTGTTCTACTTTTCCTTTTTCCATGACACTTAACCACCTTCTATCATCCTTGATAGCTTCCTTATTCTTTACGTTTATTTGTTTATCGTCTGTCTCCCCAGACTAGAATGGGAGCTGCACAAGAGCAGAGCCCTTTGCCTGTTTTAGTCACTGATGTATCCCCAGCACCTAGAACATCGCATGGCGTGTTGTAGGTGCTCCATACTGGGAAATCATAAATCGGAATGGACCAGACCGAGGACAAAGGAAAAAGGTTTGAAACACAGAAGGGCAGTGTCAGGGAGACTAGATAAGCATGAACCAGAGCCCAGCAAGTGCCCAGTGATGGCTCCTCCATCTGACCCTGGCTTCAAGGTGGCACCTGGGCTCAGGCCATCCTCTTCCCTGTTGGTTCTCCCTTAGCAAAGATCCCTTAGCAGACAACTAAGGGCAACCGGCTGTGGGGAAATGTGATTACACACATATGACTAAATCACAGGGGGGAGAAAGTCCTCCTCTTAATCTGAGTTCATTTAAGACTGTTCTCATTATCGTTAATCTGATCAAACAATGACCAGCTTCTCAGACCTTAGCATGCCACTAATGAATTTTTCATAACTCTGTAGAGACATTTTCTGCACTGCTGTTAATCACAGACCACAAAGCATGGAATTTAAAACGTATTTCCATTTCACCCCCTCTTTTCTCCTGGCTCTATTTTCCCTCTGTCCACCCTACCCTTCTTGAGGTCTTGCCCGTCTATAATTATTACGATCATGGGGTGGCTTGTGTTTGTTGTGGTGTTGAAGAACCTGCCCTTACCTTAGGGGACCAATAAATTCATGTTATGCTTTCAAATCATATTTGAGAAGTGGAGATCATCTATTAGAGAGTTTTATTCAATTTGGCAAATGAGACTGCCTTGTTTTCCTATAATAAGGAGGAGATGAGGCAGGAAGAAGATGCAAAGGAACCCAGTTTAGAGAAAGGAAAATGTGTCGTCCCATCTCTTTGCCTCCAATGGGCCTGACATCACTTTATACTCCACCCGTGCTGGACTTTATTTGGTTCCTCAGATGCCCCGTGCGGTTCTTTCCTACCATTAGGTTTTTGCACATACTGTTCCCACTGCCTGGAATACCCTTTCCTTATTTCTAGCTAACTCCATCACTCTTTGGGTCTCAGCTTGAACATCATCACATCACTAGACCCATGAGGGTACATATTTCATGGCCCAGTACCTGGCACAGTACCTGGCATGCCATATATATCCGGACATCACTATCTCCACATATGCAAGACTTTCAGTCCCCTTGCACGTCTAATGCATGTGACACAACGTGAAGGAATGCTAAAGCCAATCGACCAGGTCCCCTTCCAAAGCGGACATCACAAATGGCAGAAGACTCGTCCCAACACCAAAGCTAGGACTCCTCTCCTTGAGTTTCCTTTCAGACCCACAATTCCTTAATCAGACAGTTCCTTAAACAACAAATCAAAATATTTATGCACAAAAGAGAACCCTAATTCTCAAAGCAGCCACTGTGGAAGGCCTTGCCCTAGCTCTGCTGCCATTACTTAAAATATGCTTGAAAACTGTCCTCAGGGTCACTTTGTAAGAAAAAAAAGTCTCTTAACTTTCTTTTTTTTTTTTTTTTTTTACCCCAAATGGTAGCCTTCACTGTGGCCAGTTGACTGATTCCCATTTAAAACATATAAATAGTCAAGTTCACTCTCAAAAATAACAAGATGTGTTGCCATCGAAGATGATCATGACAATGTTCTGGGCCCAGAAGTGTTGGTGTGATCATAGTAATCTGGTTATGCTTAAAGCAGAGTACTTATTGTTTATTAAAAATATATATTAAAATACATTGAGAAGTCAGGCGCGGTGACTCACACCTGTAATCCTAGCACTTTGGGAGGCTGAGGCAGGGAGGATCACTTGAAGCCAGGAGTATGTGTGAGGTTGCAGTGAGCTATGATGACACCCCTGCACTCTAGCCTGGGCAATAGAGCGAGACCCTGTCTCAAAAAAAAAGAGAGAGAGAATTTTTGCATTTAAAATTTTGAATTCTGGAGTTATATGAAAAATGGAAATATCTGATAAATAAGTCCTAGGCCCAAATCCTATACACTGGCAACACCTGGCGTCTCAAAATGGGACGCGTGCTCTCCAGTTCAGCATGACCCATGTCACCTCCTCCCAAATATCCTACCCCAGGCCCATTTCCTTCCTGTGGGTTTCCCACCTGGCCCTGCAAACAACTCACTGTGCGATCCCTAGAAATCAGCCTCACCCATAAAACTCACACCTCTTTCCTTTTTTTCTGGTATTCAATGTAGAATTTATTGCACGCAACATCTATTAACTAAAATGCACCACAATTTTACTTCAAACTTAAAACATAAAAATATTTTTTCAAAATAAGAGGAGCATCAAAGGAATTTATTTTTTTATTGATTGGTTGGGTACCTGTGCAGATTTGTTACACGGATATATTGCATACTGGCGAAGTCTGGGCTTTTTGTGTAACCTTCACCCTGTTAATATACGTAGTACTCGTTGGGTAATTTCTCATCCTACACCCTTCTCCCACCCTCCTGCCCTTCGGAGTCTCCAATGTCTATTATTCTACACTCTATACCTCTTTCTGATGTCATTTGAAAAAAAAAGTCATCTTAAATTCGGGTTCCTTGTCATTGACATGGTTCAATTTCTATGTATTTCAACTGAAAGTGTGCATTGTTAAAAACCAAGCCTGCCCTAAGTTTCTCAGTTCATCATGATCGCTGATCCATGGATGTAGCAAAGTGACTTTACGTATTTTTACGAAATTACAGATTTATTAATATTCGACACATTTACCTCTTACAGTTGTCATTCCTGAAGATGTAAAACCACGAGCTTTAACTCTTTTTAAACTCTGAGAAGGTTATAAATTGGTATGCTCTTTCCAAAGGATCATTAGAAAAAGCCTTACAAGCCTGCATTAATTCCTCTTCTGGGTACATTTCTTTTTTTAATTTATTTTTAATTTTTATGGATACATAATAGTTGTATGTATTTATGGGGTGTGTGTGATATTTTGATACAAGCGTACAATGTGTAATGATCAAATCTGGGTAACTGGGATGGCCATCACCTCAAACATTTATCATTTATTTATCATTTCTTGGTGTCGGGGACACTCCTAATCTTCTCTTCTAGCTATTTAAAAATATACAATAAATTATCGTTAACTATAGTCACCCTATTGGGCTACTTAACACTAGATCTCATTTGTTCTATCTAACTACTTTTGCACCCACTAACCAATCCCTAGTCATTGCCCCCCCCCCCCGTTCCCACTATCCTTTTCAGCGTCTGGTAACTGCCCTTCTATTCACTACCGTCATGAGATCAATTTTTTAGCTCCCACCAGGCATATTTCTTAAAGCAACAAATAAAAATGCTGTACAAAGATTTCAATTCAAAAGTAGTCATTAAGGCTGTGTTTACAAGAGTGAAAAACTAGAAATAATCTAACTCACGAAAGGGTGCTGGTCAACTCAATTATGCTGTATCTGTATGCTGGAATGTAACGTAACCATTAGAGATGCTATAAAATATAGTTTTGGCAGTGAAAGACATTCACATCTTAAGTGCAAAGGAGGAGACTTACAAAATACACACAATACAGTTATTCTTAAAAGTCATGTAAAAACACGTTTGCCTGAAGAAAATCCTGTGAGACTCTGTAACAAGGTGTTAGCAATGTTGATATGTGGGTGGTGGGATTATAAGAGTGTTCATTTTTCTTTTGGACTAAATATTCTGGTTTTTTTCTACAGTGAACATGCTTTGCCTTAATGACAATCAATGTCTTGAAATGAATATTCTCTCCACATCTGAAATCAGTATGAACACTTCACAACCTGCCATATATAACCTAAAATAGCCAACCAAGCCCCTGCAAGAGCTCCGGGGAATTATCACATAGAACCGTCATGGCCAACCACAAAAGGTATGGAAGGAACTTCTGACTCTAGAGTTCTGTGTACCAGCCTGAACCCGGAGACATTTCTTTAGTTCTTAGTGGAGGACAGTTTTGCCCCAACGTGGCCCCATCCTCCTAGCCAAATGAATGGTCGCAGAAGAACTATTCATAATAGCCACAAGGTGGAAACAACCCAAATGTCCATCAACCAAAGAATGGATCAACAGAATGGTTATATCCATGTAATGGAATATTACTCAGCCATGAAAAAGAATGAAGTACTGACACATGCTATAGCATGGGTGAACCTTGAAGACATTATAAGTGAAAGAAGTCATAAATGAAAATCTACTTATTATATGATTCCATTTATATGAAATATCCAGAACAATGACAGAAAACAGATTAGTGGTTGTCAGGGAATGGAAGACAAAGGAATTAAGATTGATTGCTAACAGGTACAAGATTTTTTTTGTGATGATGGAAATGTTCTGCAATGAGATAGGAGTGATGGTTACACAACACTAAGCATATACTAAAACCCATCCAATTGTACACTTTAAAATGATTAAACGTTTGAATTTAATGTGTATTTTATCTCAACTTTTAAAAACCTAAAAATATAAAATCTGGAGTGGCTATATTAACATCAGAAAAAAATAGTTTTCAGAGAAAGGAAAATTACCAGGGATAAAAAAGAACTTTAAATTAATGACAGTCAAGTGACCAAGAAGACACAACCATCCTAAATTGTGTATACACTTAACAGAACAGCTCAGAATACATGAACCAAAGCTGATGGAACCAAAAAGAGAAATGGACAAACCCACAATTACAGTAGAAACACTACTCTCTCTGTAATCAATAAAACAACTAGAGAGAAAGTCAGCGAGGAAATAGAAGATCTGAACGACACTATCAATAAACTATTAATAGATCTAATTGACAATTTATAGAACCCTGCACCCATCAACAGCAGAATATACATTCTTTTCAAGTACACATGGGATATTCACCAAGACAGAGCATATCCTGAGTAAAAGGATAAAAGAAACCTTGAACATTTGAAGAGAATTAAAATCATGCAAAATGTGTTCATGGATCATAATTGAATTAACCTAGAGAAGTGGGCAGCAGGATGGCTGACTAGAGACACCTCATGCTCACCCCCTCCCCCACCACAAGAAAGGACCAAAGCAAAAAATAAATGGCTAAGACTTGACTGGGGAGTCAAGGGCAAGCCCCAGAGTGCATCGAAGGAGTAGAGATGCACCTGTGGTGATTGGAATCCCAGGAAGAGAACACGGAGGCACCCGGCCTCTGCAGCCCCATCTCCATCACCCAGATAGAATCTGGCCGTAGTCACGAGGGCTTCCTGTTTAGGGAAAAGGTAAGCAAAAGATCTCCACCACTCCCCACTGCCACCACGAACACCTAGAGTCCTTACTACAGGAGAATCCCACAGTCCTCGCAAACCCTGAGCCCAGTTTGGAGAGCTACTGACAGTTCAAACAGCTGCACTGCTCCAGATGTGGAGCATCAGATATGTGGTCTCCACCCACCACCCACCCCATGAGCCAAGCTGCTGCAGCATGGCACCACTCTGAGACCAGAGCCACCTCTGGAGTGCACCCTACTCTGGGGCCAGTAGCCACTGCCCCTCTCCAGCACCGGGGCCCATTTTCAATCCAGCAAGTCCACACAAGTGGCTGAATGCCACAACCCCAGCTGCATGGTGCCTGGGCCCAGGATTGGCTGTGACTCTGGTCCTGCACAGCAGGGAAATGAATAAACTAGAAAATCTATAACAAAAGGATAATTAAAAATATCAGAACACATGGAAATTAAACAACACACTTCAAAAAAAAACATGCAGTAAAGAGGAAGCCTCAGAAGACATTAGAAAATATTGTGAACTAGAAAACCTTGAAAATACAACATATCAAAATTAGTGGGATGCAGCTAAAGCAGTCCTTAGAGGGAAAGTCACAGCAATAAGTGCTCACATTAGAAAAGGAGAAAGTTCTCAAGTCAACAATCTAAGCATTCACTTCAAGAAAACAGCAAAAGAAGGGCAAAATAAACTCAGAGCAAGCAGAACAACAAAATAAGAACAAAAATAAATGAAACTGAAAACAGAAAAATGTTGGAGAAAATAAATGAAGCTGAAATCTGGTCCTTTGAAAAGATATGAATTTAAATGATAAACTTCTAGCCAGACTAACAAAAAAAAAAAAAAAAAGAGAGAGAAAGAGAAAACACACATTACCAATATCAAGAATGAAAGTGGGAACATCACTACAGACCTCCCATAGATTCTTAAAGGCTATGAGGGAATATTGGGAACAATTCTATGCATGTAAATTCAACAATTAAATAAAAAGTACGAATTCCTTGAAAGCCACAAACTACCAAAATTTACCCAAGAATAAATACATTACATGTATAGTCCTAAAACTATTTAAAAAATTGAATTTATACTTAAAAAAAAACCTTCCACCCACACACAAATTCTTTAAGCCTAGTATTATACTGATATTTAAACTAAACAAAGATAGTACAAAAATGGAAAACCACAGATCAATATCCCTCATGAACACAGACAAAAAAATCCTCAACAAAATACTAACAAATTGAATCCAGGAATGTTGAACAAGTGGAGTTTATCCTAGGAATGCAAGCCTGGTTTAAAAACTGAAAAATCAGACACATTAATAGTATAAAGAACATAAACCATATTGATAGTTTAAAAGAGATAAACCACATGGCCATACCAATCGACACAGAAAAATCATATGAAAAAATTCAACATCCCTTCATAGAAAATTCTCAATGAACCAGGAATAGAAAGAAAATTCTTAACATTATAGAGGAAAGAGCCTCTACCCAAACAAGCAAAAAAGTAAAGCTAATATTCTTAATGGTGCAAAACTGAATGCTTTCCCCCTACAATTGAGAAAAAAAGCAAGTAGTAATATTCCCACTATTCCTATTCAACACTGTAGTGGAAGTCCTAGCCAGTAAAATAAAAATGAATAAAAAAATTTTAAAAACCAACTGTCCCTACTCTCAGACAACATGATTATCTGTGTAGAAAATCACATGGAATCTAGGGGGGAAAGCTCCCAGTACTTGTAAGTGTGTTTATCAAGGTCACAGGATACAAGGTCACAAAAATCAATCACATTATAATGCTGAAAATTAATCATTGGAAACCAAAATTTTAAAAGTAATAACACAATAGATCCCCCCAAAAATCAAATACTTGGGTATAAGTCTAACAAAACACGTGCAGAATCTATATGTTGAAAACTACAAAATGCTGATGAAAGAAATCAAAGAATTAAATAAATGTAGAGACATACCATGTTCATGGATTAGAAGACTTGATATAGTTAAGGTGTCAATTCTCCTCAAACTGGTGTATAGATTTGATGCAATTGCAATCAAAATCCCAACAGGATTTTTTACAGATATAGACAAGTTGACTCTAAAATTTATACAGAAAGACAAAGGAACTGAATAAACAAAACAATTTTGAAAAAGAAAGTAATAAAATTGGAGGACTCACACTATTCAATAGTGACAAAGGGATAGATATGCAGATCAAATGGAACAGGATATAGAATAAAGAAATAGATACAAATGTAGCCAACTGATTTCTTACAAAGATGCAAAAGCAATTTAGCAAAGAACAAAATATTCTTTTCAACAAATAGTGTCAAAACAACTGGACATTCAAATGCACACACAAAAATATGAACCTCAACTTCTACCTCACACCACGAACAAAAATTTATAGAAAATGGATCAAAGATCTAATGTAAATTGAAAAATATAAAACTTTTATGAGAAAATTAAAAATTGATCAATTCTACTTTATTGAATTTAAAAGTTTTGCTCTGCAAAAGACACTTTCTTTCAGAGGAAAAGAAAAGACAGCTTATAGAATGGGAGAAAATATTTGCAAACCATCTATCTGACAAAGTACTATATCCAGGATATTTAAAGAATTCTCAAAAGTGATAAAATAAATAACCTGACTTTTAAATGGATTGAATAGACTCTTTATCAAAGAGGATATATGGATGAGAAATAATTACATGAAAAAATGCTCAACATCATTAGTCATTAGGGAAATTCAAATTAAAACCACAATGAGACCAGGCACCGGTGGCTCATGCCTATAATCCCAGCACTCTGGGAGGCCAAGTCAGGGAGGATCACTTGAGGTCAGGAGTTTGAGGCCAGCCTGAGCAAGAGCCAGACCCCGTCTCTACCAAAAATAGAAAAAAAATATCTGGGCATGGTGGTGTGTGCCTGTAGTCCCAGCCTCTTGGGAGGCTCAGGCAGGAAGATCGCCTGAGCCCAGGAGATAGAGGTTGCAGTGAGCTATGATGACATCACTGCACTCTAGCCTGGGTGACAGAGTGAGACTGTCTCTGGAAAACAGCTTGGCAGTTTTTTATAAAATTAAAACTACACCTACCATATGATCTGACCATTCCATTTTTGGTATTTACCCTAGAGGAGTTAAAACTTGTGTTCACAGAAAAACTGCACATGAATGTTATAGGAGCTATGTTTAGAATCACCAAAAACTGGAAACAAACCAAATATCCTTCAATAGGTAAATGGATCAGCAAACTGGAGTACATCCATATAATGGAATACTTCTCGGCAAGAAAAAGGAATGAAGTCCTGAATCCATGCAACCATTTGGATGAATCTCAGAGGCATTTTGTTGAGTGAAATAAGACAATCTCAAGAGTCACACATTGAATGATTTCTTTTATATAAGATTCTCAAAAAGACAGAACTACGGTGATGCAGATTAGATCAATGGTTGCCTACTGCTAACTGGCAGCAGGGGAGAGATTAACTACTACAACGGGGAAACACAAAAGAGGGGATTTTTTGGTGAAAGAACTCTTTATCTTAATTGTCACTACTTAATGGTCACTACCACATGAATCTACACAATATTTAAAGTTCACAGGACTATACACCCCAAACAAGTAAAAAAATCAAAAAATACATGATATATGATTTCATTTACATGCAGTTCTAGAACAGGTAAAACTAATTCTATGGTGGGAAAAGAATCAGAAAACTGATTTATTTAAGGGTGAGTGTGAGAATTAACTGTGTAAGAGCACGTGTTCTATATCTTGATAGAGGTTTAAGTTACACTGGTACATTCATTTGTCCAAACTCAGTGAGTATGTACTGAAGATCCATGCTTTTCACTGCATGTCCGTTTTACATCAAAAGAAAAAATAAATATTGAACTCTAATTAATGACATGTACGCAGAAGTATTTGTGAGGAGGGTACTGATATCTGCAATTTATTCTAAATACATCAAACAATAAGATGGAGAGAGGAATGAATAGATGCACAGATACGTGATAAAGCAAGTATGGCAAATGTTAATGGTACCAGGCAGCAGATGCTAACTGTAAAGTGCCTTCAACTCTGCCATGAGTTTGGAATTTTTCATAATTAAATATTAGAGGGAAATAAAATTATTTGGCATTTTTTTGTTCCCCTGGTATAAGCTACTGGGTGACTGTGAGTATATTTAAGGAAGGTCCCAACAAGCAGAGGTTCTTCTAAGAGGGCTCTCTTTGGAGTGGATGGTAAGGAATCCATTCTTGCAGCTTAGATTTTAAGCATATTGGTTTTTTGGGTTTATCACAAAACGCTGCTTCTCCAAGTCAGATAAATATAAAAATACAAATATCGGCATCTAAGCTTGCTCTGCCTTCTAACTGATAAAAATATAAAGTACCTAGATGCCCAATTAATGGGATCTTCTTGATACCTCTTGGTCTCAGTGCTCAACTACAGGCCACCAACCCTGGTCAAGTGTCACCCCAGTGCCTTCACAGATGGACACACAAAGAAACATTCATGACTGTTTCTGATTGGTGTGACACTCTGGGTACAAGAAGAGGACAGGCAAAAGGAAATTCACCATTGCCAACAACCCGAGACCCTCCAAACAGATAAGAATGGAACTCACACAGAGCAGGGTGGAGGTGGGTATTGGCTACAAAGTTTGGATCAGAGATTTGTCAGGGGTTTACGGGCATGGCCAGCTCTTGTCTCTGCCTTGTAGGTTCCAGATCTAGATGCAAACTCTTCTTGAAACTATTTCCTCAACCAAAGGAGGGACTGGCCTCATTCTCTCTCCTCCAGAGAGTAGAATCAAAGGAGGGAAGTCACCAGGGAGCAAATCCAACTCAACAGAAGGAGGACAATTCTAACCATTATAGGTCATCGGAATCAAAAGGCTGCCTTGTCATTATGCTAAGTGAAATAAGTCAGACAGAGAAAGACAAATACTGTGTGATCTCCTATGTGGAATCTAAAAAAATCAAACTCATAGAAACAGAGAGTAGAGTGGTTGCCCGGGGGTGAGAGTTGGCAGAAATGGGGAGATGTTGGTTAAAGGATATAAACTTTCAGTTATAAGATGAATAAGTTCCGGGGGGTCTAATGTACAACATGATGACTACAGTTAATAATACTATATTGTATACTTGAAATTTGCTAAGACAGTAGATCTTAAATGTTCTCATCACTCACACACACACACATACACACACACAGTAACTGTGAGGTGAGGGATATGTTAACTTGATTGTGCAATGAATCCACAATTTTGTGTGTATATCAAATCATCATGTTGTACACCTTAACTATATACAATTTTTTAAAAATATGTACAACTTTTATTGGTCAATTACAGCACAATAAAGCTAGGGGGATCAAAGCAAAGTATATACAATTTGACTTGTCAATTATACCTCAGCAAAGCTAGGGAGAAAATTTAATTTAATTTAAATTTGAAAATTTAAAAAGTCTCCCTATAAGTTGTTTTTTTTTTGTGAGAGAGTCTCACTCAGTGGCCTGGGCTAGAGTGCCATAGCGTCAGCCTAGCTCACAGCAACCTCAAACTCCTGGGCTCAAGCGATCCTCCTGTCTCAGCCTCCCGAGTAGCTGGGACTACAGGCACTCACCACCATGCCCGGCTAATTTTTTCTATTTTTGGTAGAGACGGGGTCTCGCTCTTGCTCAGGCTGGTCTCGAACTCCTGAGTTCAAACAATCCACTCGCCTCGGCCTCCCAGAGTGCTAGGATAACAGGTGTGAGCCACCCACACCCGGCCAAAAAAATCTCTTTTATAAAATTAAAAAAAATTTAAATTCCCATCAGCGATGCATGAGATACAGTTTCTTCTCATCCTCACCAGTATTTGGTTCGTGTCAGTATATTTCATTTATCTGTTTTGATAGGTGTATGGTGTTATCTGATTTGGTCCAAATTTATATTTTCTGGACGGTTGGTGATGCTGACTATCTTTTTATGTGCTTATCTGCCCTCCATATATCCTCTTTGGTGAAATGCCTCTCCGTGTATGTAGCCAATTTTCTAATTAGATTATTTAAAAAAAAAAAAAAAGGCTGCTTTGTGAAAGACTTGGATAGACATTTCTCCAAAGAAGAGCACATGCAAATGAGCACATGAAAGATGCTCAACATCATTAGTCATTAGAGAAACGCAAATCAAAACCACAGTGAGATACTACTTCATATAGGATGGCCATAATTTTAAAAAATGGAAAATAACAAATGTTGTCAAGGATGTGGAGAAACCAGAACCCTCATGGATTGCTGGTGGAAATGCCAAATGGTGCCACCACCGTGGAAAACAATACGGTGGCTCCTCAAAAAAATTAAAAACAGAATTACCATGTGACCCAGCAATTCCACTCCCAGGCATACACCCAAAAGAATTGAAAGCAGGGACTCAAACAGATATTTGTACACCAGCGTTCATAGTAGCATTATTCACAATAACCCAAAGAGCAAAACAGCCTCAACGTTCACGGATAAATGAAGGGACAAAAAAACGTGGTACGCCCATGTGATGGATGGACTGTTACTCAGCCATAAAAAGGAAGGAAATACCGGTACACGATGAACCTTGGAAATATCATGCTAAGTGAAATAAGCCAGACACAAAATGACGAATATTGTATGATTCCACTTATACACGGTATCTAGAGTAGCCAAATTCATACAGATAGAAAGCAAAATAGAGGTTACCATGCACTGGGATGGGGGATGGGGCGGGATATGCTTTCCAGGTGATTGGATAGCACAGCTTTTGACTTTTGACCACGCAAGCTTACGACAGGTCCGGAGTTGTAAGGCTCAACCCCATAACTAGCACTTTGTTAGGCAACTTAGAGTTGTGATGAGCACATGGTTTGAAGACTAAGGCCTGGGCTGAGCGTGGTGGCTCACGCCTATAGTCCCATAGCTTTGGGTGGTTGAGGTGGGAGAATGGCTTGAGCCCAGGAGTTCAAGATCAGCCTGGGCAACATAGCAAGACCCCATCTCTAAAAAAAAAAAAAAAATTTTAATTAGCCAGGTGTGGCAATGTGTGCCCATAGTACTGGCTACTTGGGATCGCTTGAGCCCAGGAGTTTGAGGTTACAGTGAGCTATGATTGCACCATTGCCTAGGTGATGGAGTGAGACCCTGTCTCTAAAAAAAATAAAGAAAAAAAAAGAGACTAAGGCCTGCCCGCCAGCCACTGATGGGAGGTGAGTCATCTGTGAGCAAATCCAAAGATCCAGACATAGTGTCAAGAATCTTTTTCACTTCTGTCACCCGCAGCCCAGTGGGTGTGCTACTATCCCATACAAGATTTCTATGAGTTTCTTCTTCTCATACTTTGCTATTTTGGTCCCCTGCCTCTCACACACTGGGGGCTCAGTTAACATTCACTGATACGTTTATCAGTATCGGGAAATTTTTTTAAAATCCTTGAATAAATGAACGATACACTCAAAGATGGCACCTCCCCACGAGGCAGTGCGGACGGAGCACAGTGCCACACAACGCTGCAATATCCTAACCTCACTGTGACAATCTGCAGCATGGACGATAATCAAAAATACCAAAGTTAACAACTGTTAAGCATTTGCCATGGGCCGGGCACTCTGCTTAGCTACCGAATGCATGATTCATTGAATCACATAACAATCCCATGTAAAATGATCCTGATTTTATAAGCAAGGAAACTGAGGCTCAGAAAGAGAGCTCATTTGCTGGAAGGTTACTTAGCTTGTAAGTCCCAAGCCAGACTGAGACCCAAGCAGCCTCACTTCAGAGCTCAAGCCCTCTTAAATACGAGTCTCTACTGCTTTGAGCACCCATCCGAATTTGCCGGGATTCAAGTTATTATTTGTGAGTCTCCATCTCACTTCTCCGCTGGTTCAAGGAAATCGAACACATCCATCTTTGGAATGCATCCACTGCCTTAATCAATGGCTGCCTGGTAACTCTGGGGGGATCAGATTTTCAGTCTTCATCAAGAACAAGGTTTCTATCATGGCAAAATAGAGAAATTGCCTCAAAGCTCAAAAACAGCACTGTCCCCTAGAAACATGTGGTGAGCCACCTATGTATAATGATTTAAAATTTTCTAGTAGCCTCAGGGGGGAAAAAAGGAACAAGATATGGGTGAAATTCATTTTAATACATTTTACTTAACCCAATATGTCTCAAATATTATTTCAACATGTCAATATAAAAAAGGTATTAATGAGATAGTTTACATTCTTTTCTTCACATTAACAGTTTGGAATCTGGAGTCTGACGGGCATCAAGAGCACATTTTAACTAGAACTCGACACAGTTCAGTTGGTCAAGAGCCACACTGAGCAAGTGCCTATCGTACTAGACAGCTCAGGTCTAAAACATCTCCCTCTCTTGGTCTCATCCTTCCTTGTCTCTGTGAATGCCCTGCTTTGTTTCCGACAGTCCTATATTTCTCTTGAACAACTGTCATCGATAATAGTCCACAAAAGAAAGCATTTTATCAACAGAGTATTCCATCATTATGATTCTCATTAATCCCATAGCTGTCACCTGCCATCACATCGTTACCACTAACGTCTACACCTCCCCTTGGCCCTCTCTTTGCTCTCGTCTTTCTTTCTTCCCTCCCGGGCCACGCCACCTTTTGGGGCTCCACCATAGAGCAGTACACCTCCCTCTGTTGCTGTGTCTGTGGCTGCCTTCCGATGGCAGTTTGGGGCACATCGGTGACTCCAAACCTCAGTCCACTCGCTTGTAAAACAGGAACAACCACAGTTGCGGTCACGACCCACTGGAGAGACATTCTGAGCATCACAGAAATGCCACTGAAGACAATCATTCTATGCTTTGATTTTCTTCTCCTATTTTTGTCCCTTTTCTCTTCCCATCCCTTGGCTTCTCCGTCCTCCTTCCTGGCCGCCATGTTTCCCGTCGTCCTCAGCCTCTCAACACAGCCCTGTCCCCACATCAGAGCAGCACACTGGGGACAGGCAGGAAGGCCAGGCCCTGTCCCCTCTTCCCAACAGTTGAGGCCAAGTGGGTGGGAGCAATGAAAATGACCCAGTCTCTGAACAGAGCAAGACCCCTTGGTTTTCTACCCATTAGATGGAGAAAGATAACAAACTGTCTGGTAGAATCCACTCCAAAAACCCAGAGGAGGTAGTGAACCCTTCAGACTTAACATTTGTCATTGACTCAGAATTATGAGCTACACACACACACACACACACACACCCCTTCATGAGAACAAGGCAGAAGGAAGAGGCTAAGTCCTCCAAGGCTGCCCACTTTGTGCAGAAAACCAAGAATGTCCCCTGTCACCCCAGGTTCCTAGGCCCTTCCCAGCTAGAAACAGTAAAGATCATATTCCGACCTGAGACAACTGCCTCCTTAATCCTGAGCTCTCAGACATCAAAACATAGACACACACACACACATACAAATAAAATAAAATAAAAATACCTGTGCTGAGGATGTGGAGAAATGGACTCCTTCCCACGCTGCTGGTGAAAGGCAATTTGGCAAAACCTATCAAAAGTCCTAAAACTTTGCATATCCTTTGATCCATCAATTCCATGTCTAAGAACCGAAAACAAGGATTAACCACAAGGATGTCCACTATGGCATTGTTTATAAGAATGGAAAAGTATGAACATAAGCACCCAACAGTAGAACTTTTGGCTACAGAAATTATGGTATATCCATGGCACACTATGCAGCCATTGGAAATCATACTTTAAGAATATGAAAAGATGTTCCTGGTATAATAAGTCAATTTCATGTCTCCAACCTTTCTCAGAGCTCCGGGCTCACATCTTCAACTGTCTACTTGACAGATGTAACACATCAAACAGGACTTGCAGGTAAAACTCAACCCATTCCACCTCTAGCCTTCACATTTCAAATAAGGGCACCCCCATTCACTCAGTGCTTAGGCCAAATGCCTAAGAATAATGTACAGTTCTTTATTCTCTTTCATCCCCCATATCTGATTCATGAGCACGTCCTGTGCACCTGTGCACCTTCTAAATCCAGCCCCCTGCCCCACCCTGCCCCCCAACCATCATACTTGTCAAACATGCAGTCATTGCTGGCTTGGACTTCCACAATAACTTCCAATTTGTCTCTCTGCTCCCATTCCTACCCCCTACAGTCTATTTTCCCTGGAGCAATCAAAAATTCAGTTAAAAACATAAATCAGTCACCATCCCAGAAAAAAATCCAAGTATCTAAGCAAAGATACTCTATGACCAGCTTCTGTCTCCCACCACATCCCTCATCCTTCCCCAGCCCACCCACTCTACTCCAATCACAGTGGGCTCCTTGGGGTTCCAATGACACGCCAAACACATTCCCCTACAAGAAATTTGCATCTGCTGTTCCTTCTGCCTGGCACACTGTTCCCTGGATGTTTCATGTTTTGCTTCCTCCAGCCAGTAAAACTTCCTTAAGGGAGCCTTTCTTTGTTAATCATCCCATAGAGCTTCCCCTCTCTCCCATGCTCGTTTTGTTTTGTTTTGCTTTTGTAGCTGAAGTACATTGTTACATTAGATTGCTCGTTCCCTCTCTCCCCACGACCAATGAACCACATCTCTTAGAATCCACAGCTACATGGACTCTGGGCTTATCAGTGTTACATGCTCCGGTCAATGGGACATTAGCAAAGGTGGCAGAAGCACAGGCTTAGGAAGGACTTGTGCACTGAGGAACACTGTTGCATGTGAGGAACCCAGGCTACCCTGCTAGAGAAGCCAGGTAGAACTGAGGCACGCCGGCCAACCACCAGCCATGTAGATAAGGCCACCTTGGACCCTCCAACCCCAGTCGAGTCACCAGGCGAACACAACAACATGAGTAACCCCAGGCAAGATCAACAGAACTGGCCAGCTGAGTCCACCCCAAACTGCAGGCAGGTGAGCAAATAAATGATTATTGTTTTAAGCTCCTAAGTTCTGGGGTGGCTTTTTCTGTAGCAATAGATAACTGACACAATAGCTTATCACTAGTCGTAGTAGAAACTACTAACTATCAGAAAACTGTTTTCTCTTCCTCCTGGGCCCACAGCTAAGCTTTCTTCCTCATCTTCCTTGCAGTGTTGGAAATAAATTCTAGCTAAGGCAACGCAAGCAGTACTGATGAGGGTAACTTCAAGGAATGGGGCTTTTAAGAGGCTTTGTCTTCTTCATACTTTCCTGCCCTTCTGGATGCAAACAATGACAAAGATGCAGAATGGAAGAAGCCCACCAACCAAGACCACGCACCTTGAACTGTTTTGTGAACAAGAAAAAGACTTCTATATCAAAGTCATTACACATTTAAGGGTCTACTTGGTACAGCCTATTCTAATTAATACACTAACTTTGCAGCTTCTCCCACCAAGAGGGGGAGTCTATTTCCCCATCCCCTATATCCAGGCTGGCCATGTGACTTAGATCATCTCACAAATGCAATGAAAGTGACGATGTGACTTCCAAATCTCAAGACTCCTTGCAACTTTTTGCTCTTGCTCTCTTGGAATACTGGAGCCATGTAAGAAACCCCGGTTATCCCACTAGAGAGGCCACGCAGAGAGAAGCTCACACGTCCCATCCCCTACCCCTTCTGCCAGCTGAATGTGGCCATAAATGAGCCCAGGCAAGACCAGCAGAAGAACCTCCCAGCCAAGCCCAACCCACAGATTCATGGAAAATAACAAAGCCCAAAATTTCCCAAACATAGTTAAGTTCAGGGATAGTTCATTACACAGAAACAGAAAATTGAAGTGAAACATATGAAGAACAAAGAATGGCTACAATGCCCTTGCTGTACAAGGATATTCCATACTTATCTACCCCCAACTCCAACCCCTGAAATTTCTCTTTCTTGCAATTTAACCAAAATAAAGTCCAGCTCAGAATTCCCTCTACTTGGCCAGTGCTCCCCCATTCTAGTGTCACTTGCTCACCTCTCAGATGGTCTCCACCCTGCAGGGTCTTTCCCATCCCATCCACTCCATTGATCAGGGATCACCAAGCTATGCCCCATGGGCCAAATCTGACCCACCACCTGTTTTTGTAAGGCCCAGAAACTAAGAATAGTTTGTTACATTTTTAAATGTTAAAAAAATCAAAAGTAAAATAATATTTCATAGCATGTGAAAATTATATCAAATTCAAACTTCTGGGTTCATAAATAAAGTTTTATTGGAAAATTGCTGCACCCATTCACGTATGTATTGTCCATGGCTTCCGTATGCTCCAACAGCAGAGCGCAATAATTGTGCTGGAACCTGTAGGGCCACAAAACCTAAACTATTCACGATCTAGCCCTTTCTAGAAAAAGTTTGCCAGCCCCTGCTGTAGACTGCCATCGGACTAACTTTTAAACATCTTTTTTAATTGTATTCACTCCAAAATCTTTGAAGACTTCTATCTCCTCCCTCAGAATGATGAAACTTTGTTGATCTGACTCTCCTGTCCTTAGTAAGACCCTGGGAGTTAGTGACCTAAATTTGTTTCCTATTGATACACTGTCAGGTACCCTCCATTCTGGGCAAACTGGTCTCTAAGCTGCCCCAGGAAGTCATGACATTACCTTCAACTGTTTGTTGTTCTTGTCTAGCAAGCTCTCCCCTCTTGCTGCAATCTAAACCCTCTCCTTCCTTCACCCCACTCCAAATCCCATTTCCCCAACCAAGAAGGCTTCCCTAACTGTTTTGCCAAATGTTTCCCCACGTGCATTCTCTGGAACAAAAATCCCAAGAGGAATCCTTGGAAAAAGAAACAAGGCAGACTCTATCTTGTCTTGGAGGCACAATGCACACATATAGCATATTAAAGGCTCTGAGAAGTCTTGCAGTAAAGATGCCTGTTTCCCTTTTATTAATGCAATCCTTCCCAAACTTATTAATCATAAAATAACTACCAGCATCCAGTACAGTGTCTGGGTTTTGTTGAAAGCATTTGTTGAAAGCGTGAAAATTGCTAACATCCCACAGAATTAAAGTTCTGCAGAACATACTTTGGAAATGCTGCCCAAGTTCTTTTTTCTCTCCCTCTGATCAGAGCTGTTCCCTCCCATGTCATCAATCCACACCCTATAATGCTAATCACCTTCATCATAACAGCTGTCGCTTATTTAGCACCTGCAGGTTTTGCGTTCGAGATAGTGCTAGACCCTTGAAATTGTCATCTCTTTTAATCCTTGCAGCTGTCCTCTCTGAGGTGGGTAATATTATTCTGTTATTGCTGTTTTGCCAAAAAAAATTAAAGAAAACTTAAATCACTAGGCCAAGATAAAGTAAATAGGAAAGGTAGAATTCAAGATGACATCAGTTTAACTCCAAAGCTCATGAACTTTCTTTTCCACCAAAACATCTCCTAATAACATACTGTGACCGACATTGCTGGCTTTCCACTCAATATCTACTGGCACCTTGTTCCATGCTAGCAGAATCCTGATTTTGTATGGAGTGGCAACAGGTCACTCCAAGCAATGGATCATGATCCATCTATGATGGTGACGGTGTCCTCACATCCTGACCTCCCAGGCTCCTTTGCAGCTAGGACTAGGCATTTGACCCAGTTCTGGCCAAGAAGACATAATTAAACATCATTTGCAAGGAGAAGAGAAGGCGTCCTAGGGAATCGTTTGCTTTCTGAAACAAAGGTATGAACCCTTTATTCCTTCACACTCATCTGGTCCTCCTCTTTCCTGCCGTGAACCTGGATATAATAGCTGAAGAAGCTGCAGGAACCATCTTGTAGCCATAAGGGGAAAGCCATGAGAATTCCCAAAGACATCAGTCCCGATATCACTGACCTACTGAGCCAACCCAAGCAGCTACATACCTCCAGAATTCTTGTTACATGAGGAAAAGAAATCATTACTTGCTTCACCACTGTGGTTAGCTTTTCCATTTCATGCAGCTCAACACATTCCTAATGAATCCACATGCTGTTCCCCATATTACTCACTGTTTGGACTTTATCATTATTTCACATAGATATTATTAGCCTTGACTCTCAAACCATGAAGTAGGCTTCTTGAAGGCCAAGTCTACTTTGCATATTTTTGTTTCTTCAGGAGTGTATATATGTTATTAAAAGTTGCTTATGATCAAGGTATTCAGGGGCAGTCTATTCAATGTATTACTTTAGTGTTTGCGAGCAGGCCGTTTTCACCATTAAATAGCTGAAAGATGGCATCTTTTACCCAATGGATTAGTACCTCTCAAAGTGTCAAAATGAAAACATGCATCAGAAACACCTGGACTGTTTATTACACACAGATTCCTGGGCTCTCTCTGCAATCCCAATTGAATTAGAATCTCTGAGGTTGGAGGCTGAGAATCTACATTTTAACAAGCACCCTCGTATGGTTCTGGTACACAAAATTTGACAACTGTTGGCATAGAAAACCCTGTGGATCCAAACATTAGGTTGGCTGGACTTGGCTGGGCCCCGAGTCACCAGCCCCTGTGCAGTGGCCCTCCCTAGCCCTGGACATCTGGGAAGTCGAAATTGGAATAATTGCTCAAGACCATTCCCTGGGCGATATGGATTAAGATAGTTGGCATGCTCTGTGGCATTCTGGGACCAGAGAACTGAAAACAGATGCATTCCCCATAACTGTAACTGTCCCCACCACAGGGCCAATGCCTCCATCCCCTAAGTTTAAAAAGAAAGCCACGGCCGGGCGCGGTGGCTCACGCCTGCAATCCTAGCACTCTGGGAGGCCGAGATGGGTGGATCGTTTGAGCTCAGGAGTTCGAAACCAGCCTGAGCAAGAGCGAGACCC